>VZTM01029746.1:15169-35495 GCA_013400555.1 Jacana jacana | reverse complement strand
GGGTCTTCTGTCACCTTCTCAGCAAAAATATCCATCAGCTCACCAGGCTGAAAGCCAAGTGTCTCAAAGGCAGAAAGAAAAAGCATCATCTGAAAGAAAAGATAGCTTTATAAGGTCAAGAAAGAGAGTAAAGTGGATCTTACCTGTTGATTTCATAAAAGCATTTTTAATAAAAGCAGATTTTTCAAACTGTAACATCCCCTTTGTTTCTTACTTCTTTATTCATCAATAGACAGATGAGCATTTAAAACAATTTAACTGTATCAACTTCATGAAATCAGTATTCCTAATCATTCTGTTCTCCAAAGATCAAACAAAAACATGAAGAAAGGTACAATGGAAAGCACCTAATATTCTACTAGTACCACTACAAATTATTTGGTCTCCAGCTCACCTGTCTTTTGTCCCAAAGGCAGGCAGTGGAATTAACATAGTCTGCTACTGTTGAAAACAGTTTAACATTACGGTACTGGAGACTGTAGCAAGCTTCCAAAATGAGAACTAAGTGCCGAAATGAAACATCGTGGACATTCTCTGTAACAGAAGAACAAAAAAGGACAAATGATATGAAGTAATGGGAACTGTAGGTTAGAGACACCATGGGATCAGTTTGGCTTAGTTTGGAGAAGGGGGATAGAAGAATTGGGTAAGAACTGTGGACCAGACCAAGACTAGCTAGGCAAAGTCAACTCAGGTAAAAGACGTGAAGACACAGAGGCAGAAGAACCCAAACTGAGTCAGGGTCAAACCAGAAAGGATAAGTCAGTAAAAAGGGACAAATTAACAAAAGAAGCAAGAAGACTGTTCCCAGAACATTTTCTGTTCAAGGATTCTTGATTTTTAGCACCTCCCTACACTCAGCATGGAAACCTTCAGGGCTATCCCCTTTGGTACTGACCGAGACTTTGGGTTGTCCACTTCACCATGTCAGTAACAAAGAGCTGGATCTAAAGCTGCTGATTAATGAGATATCAGCACTTCATTAAATTTAGATTTTTTCCCCATTTGCTTTTACAAAATGGCAAGAAACTGCATGTATGTCCACATCTAGAAGGCACTGAAGGCTGTCAAGCACTAAAGCATTACTGTGTGCCAAACTGGGAAACGTGGAACCATAATGTAACTTCCTGGCCTATCAGTGTCATGACACAGAGCGAGTGCCAGATGACAAAAGACTTCTGCACAAGACTGCTGCTGCTTCACTGGCTACACAAGATGGACCTACTCCTGAGACGAGAAAGATGAAGTACTGAAAAACAATGCTCTCTCTTGAACATCCCACTCTGATGCAATGAGGGGCACACATCATAAGACAATGACTGCCAGAGAGAAGTTACAGTTACAGTAGGATCAGCACTCATCAAAACTAGCCTTTATCTTTTGCTCTGCCAGAGGACTCCAGAGGATAGCGGGAAAATAACCGAATTTAACTCTTCTGAGTTGTGCTCAGTAATTTTACAGGCTCAGCATAAAACACTGTCACCTCATTTCTTGAAGTGCTGAGTGCTGACAGCTGCAATGGAAGCCAATGATTGCTGTGCATCAAGTAAAGTGATTTGCAATGGTAAGTATTCTTAAAGGAAATAGGCTAACAAAATCTCATGTTACTGGAAACTTTGACCTTAATCTCTCTTTTCTGCACAATTAGAAAATGAATGTCACCACTGGGTCACTCCCTTGCTGCTATGAAAATTTACTCAGTAAGTATCTATGAAGTATGCAGTTATTACAATTCTGGTCAGGTCCCCAGATGTGGGAGAGAGGACTACTTTCTTGAAGGCCCTGGCAACCAGCAAAAGACCTGGAGAACTTACTGGAGTATTTCTTTGCCCCATGGGCCTCAAAGCATGCTCCCTCCCTCTTCTTCCTATTCTATCTCCAGCCTCTAACGGGGGGTTGTATCTGTCCAGAAAATAATCACTATGTCCCCAGAGCATCATTTGCATGATGTGCAGCATGTAAATTCTGAGAACATGACCAAAAAATGCAGAAAAACACTGAGTAGCTGCCCAATCTGTGTATGTCATCTAGCCTGTGCACTGGGTGTGGTGGAAGTCCAACAGAAGAAGCCAGTATGCATTGTTAACGACTATGTCCTAACCCATATGAACAACCATATGACAAATAAAGGCTGTACAAACAGCCCAAACACTCCTGGTTCATTTATGTTAAAAAAGCTATTTCACTGTCTTAATGGGTATTTTAAGACACAAATTCCTACGTATTTTAAGTGTGAATCAATACATACTGACAAGAAATGTATTGTAAAGGTATGGAGAGCAGTGAAAGCATTAGTTTTCATTTAATTTTTTTTTCTAGGCTGCAGTATGAGTTCAGTTAAGCAGCATTCAAGAATTAAATCCAGTTAATCAGGAAAACACTATGTTTCCTGTACTTTACCAACAAATCACACTAAGTCACCAAACCATCCTTTAAGATATCCAGCTCCAATTCAGATTTGTTTTAAAAGTTTATCTGAAATATCTTTTTACTTGCTAGATTTCAGTTCTTTTTCCTAAATTCTGCATACACAAAAATGCAATGAAAAATATGTAATTCAGGTAAATGTTAAGAAGGGCAGAGAAGAAAAGAGCTATTTGCTTTCATTATTGACCAGTAATTTTCTGTCTTGCTGCTTGTCAGATGGCTCCACATTACTATAGTATCCTGTAAAATAAAGATGTTTCTTGAGTTTTAAAAGAAAACAAAAAAGGGAGATGAGACAATAATTAGGAAGAATTTGGTATAAGAAAGGGAAATGTAATAAAGATATTTTTTTCTTACCTTGGATCTTTTTACTGCAGGCATTCAGGATTGGAATGGAACAGTAATACATCGCATCAAGAGCCAAAAACACACGCAGAGCATTCGGGAAAGTCAGATGGTCTATCTCTTTCAAAACTGCCATCTAAAGTGAATCAGAGTTTATTAAATCCTTCATTCTTCAGGTTGCTTCAGAAGCATTATCACTGCTTTCTGATGAATACATTCTCACCAAAACCTTCCCAAATTCCTTAGCCTGTTTGGACTTACATGAAAGAAAAAGGAGCAATAAACAGCAAAAACATAAAGTAACTACTCTCAACACACAATTATAGCAAATCAAGCATTCTAGAGCTGTGTCACTCTGCGAGCTCCCAGCAATTTGCCTTTATATGCTGAGTTTTTTAAAAGTCTCAGCAAAGCTCATTTCTAAATTTCCACTCTGGATCTTCTACCAACTCTTAAACCACAGCAGAAATTTATTTGGCACAGCTGACTTATTTAATGGTAATAGTACTCCAAGTACTGTTTTGGATGTTTGTGAAACCTGCAAGCCTTCAAGGTGATCCAACAGCACGCTGAGTGGCATACAGCTATAAATGTGATCTGAGGCACAAAAGGTCAGCTCTGATGCCATAAAAGAGACTTCATTTATCGAAGCAGTAATTAGATTGAGATAAGACAGTAAAAATGAGACGACAAAGTATATTGGCTATTAAAATACAATATCCTTACTGCATGCATATCAAAGGTTAAATACAAATTGCTTCTACAATAGCACCCTGTAGGCTCAGAAAATTAAGAGCTCCCTTCAGTTAACAAGTAGAAATGTTTCCTTCCTCTCAGTTCCACATTCCACCATATCTTCAGCCAGGTTCTCACCATCTTGTAAAAAGTGGTACCTTGTCAAAGGTTTTACGACTTATTTACGTCTAACACATTGCATGAGCTCTATTCTTGCCGAGTTTCCCATCAGTGGTATCTTCCTTCACTTCCTCATGGATGCTATTCAACACTGACCTCAGCTACACAATGAAAATACTAGCAGGCCCTGTTTGAAAGATTTCAAGAAGTGTCTTTAAATCAGGCAACAAAACTCAGTATGTCCTGCCATAATATCTACAGCCTGCTCCCAATCACTGTATTTCCCAGAAGACATTTCAGATACCCCAAAGGTTAAGGCCAGGAGGTAGGTGAGTTCTGGCATCTCACTCCCATCGGTCCTCTAGCCCTGTACCATTACTGGACACAGCCCCATCACAGACTAGTTTTCTGTTGTCTTGTCTTCAAGCCACAAGCTGAGCAAGGGAATCTGGGACCAGCCTGCAAGTGCTTCTATGAAATACCATGTGACCAACCCAAACAAGAGGGGAGGGCAATGCTATTTTACTGCCTCAATTCCTATTGTACCATCTCCACTGCTTTCTGCCCCCTTTCACAGTGGGATATTCCCAGCCTCCTAATTAAAGTTTTTCTTGCAGATATAGCTGGACTAGGAAGCATATAGCACAAACAGTTAACCATTCTATTATATTTTCTCTTTGAGTGGCTGGAAAGAACCATAACCATTTATAAACAATGCAAAAGCACAGGCTTTGTGGAAATAAAAATTTACCTCTAATTTCTTTTTCAGAAAGACTGGAATATCTTTTCCCAAGCATTTCATCAGGTTTTGCAGAATAAAGATGTCTCTGATACTTGGAATGCGCTGCTCCACTAGTAATCTGATGAAGAAACATACACAAAGCCTTGAGCTAGAGAGAGTAACTGTTTAATAGAGCTTTCCTCATTTCAGCAGAAACAGGTAGGTACCCCCATTCTCCTTCACAGATGTACATGGAGTTAAAGCTGTAATCCCCTTTTCTCCCACCTCTCTTTTGCAAGGCTGGTATAGCTCTACATGATGTAGCTGCAACACAGATATTCAGCACGTGGAAATAATTATATATGATTTCTTAATGTTATCCTGATAGATGAGTGTTGTTGCTGATACATTAACAGCAGGGACATCTGCACAAGTGACTGTGCAGACCTAAATGCTGTAAAGCCTCAAGGAATTAACACTCTTCTGCAAAACAATAAAAATAAAATTTGCACATTTTATCACAGAATCATCTATGTGCAGGCAGCTTCTGAACCAGCCAGGAAACCTGGGGACAGACACTGACAATAACTTGGTGCCAATGGGGAAAAAAATCAAACAGGCAGTGCTTTGGGCTGCAGGAACAGAAGGGGACATCATAACACAAGGGATGTCCTAACAGAGGAATCACAAGCACAACATCAAGGAGCTCTGCATTCCCAGTTATTGTAATTGTTATTTCTGGATCACCCTTAAATATTCCTGCAGAGGTACAAAACCAGGAAGTGTCTCTTGCTAAGGCAGTGCAGTGCTCTGAAATTCACCCCTGCAAATGCAGCTTCCTGCAAACCTGCAAGAGCTCATTTCAAGCTCATCAAGACAGAGCTGTAGGTGGATCTCCTGCTTTCTACTAGATTAAAAGAATTCTGTGTCTGAGCTTCCAGGAGAACCTGTCTTTTGTGATCACGTGTGCAGATATGAGTGCTTCTCAAGCAGGATCTGACACAGGACCAGAACTCTTAATCCATGGCAAATTTTTGACAGCCTCAGTAAGAACAATCTCATTGGAGTGAGCAGATTGGTTACCCACATAGACCTCATTGGCCCAGGAAAAGTCACTACAGCAAAAGAAGTCATTCTGATACAGCACTACACAGAAGCCATGTGGATGCACAGATAAAGTCTCAACATGTCTTCATCTTAATTTTTACTTGCTAAATAAAAAAACCAAAACTGTTCTCTGCCTGTTTAACAGCATTTTTCATTGTGACAAATCAAAATACTTCACAAAGTGAGCCGGTCTCATTGCCTCCTTTCTACAGGTGGATAAAACAGAGGCACAGACATGCGAAGTGACTGGATCAACATCACAAAAACCACACAGTGGTGGAGCTGCGGTCAGAACATGAATCCCCTGCAGAACAGTCTAGCACCCTCTACCATCAGAAGCCTTTCTGCTTGAAACTGCAAAGACAATGCTAAAAATCACTGTCTTGTCCAGCTGTTACCTCATGTGATCATTTAAGTCCTAAAACCACGGTATGTCTTTTATGCCCAGATACTCTCTCCATGATTTCTAAAAGACGTATATTCAAACAACATTTAAATATGAAGAACACGTGAAAGGTTTATTTTTCTCACTGTAATCCAGCTTGAAGAGCTCTCACATTCTTGTCTTTTTCCAGCCCTGCTAAAGTAGTCGCCAAAACCGAGATACATCGGTTATCAAGTTGATTGAGCTTCTCCTGTTAAAAGAGTTTCCACAATGTCAGATTACTTCAGACCAGTAAAAGTTTCAGAAAAGAAAAACCGACCACTCTTAATCTGTACCTGCATTTTATCTTCCCCCCAGAAGCCAACTGATAAACTTTAATTCTGCAGTGACCTATAAAGTCTCACATCAGATCAAATTTAGTTGATCTGACAAGGATTTCTGAGATTTCTCTTCCCTTTTAATCTGTCAGAAATCAGGCAGTCGTTTAAAAATTAAGAGAACTAGACACACACACAAATTAACTATGGGAGCCCTGTTTCCATTGAACATCAGACTAAACCAGGGAAGTAACCCAACTCTCTGATGTTGCACAGCCTCACAGAATTTCCACCCAAACTTTGGAGAAGAGGGATTTTGGTACTTACTTGGCACACCCTCACCAAAGTCTGGACTAGGAGAGTGTTCTGAGGAACACCTAGGTTCACCACAGCATGCAGACTGAAGGCCAGGTCACCTCGTGTCATCCTTCTGGAGTCCCGCAGCAGCTGCTGACAAAGCTTGACAAAAGCTGGGTGCTCAAAGATCAGCTGCTTCTCATAACGTTGCTGGTCTTCAGACAGGTTTCTGTAGAGCTTCCATATTGTGGTTAAGGAGTTTGCAAAGTGTTTAACGGAAACAGCAGACTCTGCAGCCAAGTCCAGTACGTCACAGGGGCAGGTACATTTCTGGAGACTATCAAAGAATGGTTCACTATGATCCACTCCATGCTTTCCTTTCAAACTCCCAGAATCATCCAACTTTTCAAGTTCTGAGGAGCTGTGGGGAGCCTGTTCACTCATCAAAGCCTCCGTATTCTTCTCTGGCTGTATTTTAGCACTTGTGCTAATAACATCTATTTTTTGAGAGAGAAATCGAAGAGATGATCCATGCAGAGGAGAAATATTTAAAAATACTTTCCCAAAGGTCAAATCTTCCAGGGGATCCCTGTGTCTGCCAATCCATAAAACGTGTTTTCTTGTTGTGGCTGAAGACTTGGGAGTGAAAACAGACCTGCACCTATGTACACACCTAACACTATTTAATAAATAACTTATTTTGTTATTCATTTTTGCTAATGTCTCATGAGTAGATTTGAAATGCCAACTCAAAGTAAGGGATCCAGTGAAATTCTACCGGTGGAAACAGTCCCGGAGAAACTGTGTAAGGTCACTCATCTGTAAAAACAATTGAAAATTACGGGTCAGTCACCAGACCTTCAGTTCCTGAAGTTCCAGTTTCTGTATCTATACATGTATCTGCCACAGGAGTGGGGGGAAATACGGAAAAAGATCCATGGAAAAGTATTTGCAGAGAGGCTTTTGTCGGGTGTTCTACGTTTTTAGTCAAAGTCTCCCCACGAAAGTCTCACAACTCACCCTGGGTGACAACTCTTCTGCCTCTTTGCCGGTTTAACCGACATCTACAGTCTGCTCCTATCGGGCATTTCTCCAAGCAGACCCGTCTCCTGGCGGGACCCTGGTGGGAGCTAACCTTCGGCTCCGGTTAACGGGACCCTGCCCCGCCACACACAGTCTGTCCCGGCCTCCCTGCCGCCACCCCCAAGGCCCTCTCGGCTTCGGCCTCGCTTTCTGGAGGCGCTGGGAACGCCGCCTGGGGGGGGTGCAGTACCAGCGGCAAGGTGACAGGAGCCTATCGGCTCGATACACCCGAGCGCACCAGCGGGTGATGGCCGGACCGGGGCGGGAGGACGCCCGGTAGCCGTTACCTCGCACGCGGCGGCGCCATGACACCGCAGGTCCCGTCCCCGACTTCCCTCGCGCTCTCGGCCGGCCTCGCGAGAGGGACGGGGCGGGCCGAGGGACAAAGCTCCTCTGCGGCGCGTTGCTGTGCAACGCCGGAGCGACCGTTGGAGGGTGCCGCGCGCATGGCCAAGCTGGTGGTGGCGGGTGAGGCCGGTGGCGATCACTCGTCTTCGCGGGCGGCTTCGAAACTTCCTTCCCGGTCTTTCTGGAGAGCGGTGCCTGTATGGAAACCTGCCTTAGCCGGTTCCGAGTCAACCTGCCCTCCCTCTTGCCAGGGCGGTGAGGCTTCTGCCGGTCTCTGCTGCCATCGTGCCGCCCGCCCCCGGGTCACCTCCTCAGCTCCTTAAGCCCTGGCTGAGGAGGCCCTGTCACCTCGGAAATGATCCTTCCTTTGCTCCTCGTACGCTTGCCCTGTTCGGCTCAGGGAGCTCCCGGCATGCTGGTTGCATGAGGCTCTTTTTTAACCGGAGCCGTTGCTTTGCGTTATTGCCCCGGTTTGCACCCGTGGATAGATGAGGAGCTGGTGGTTATGCCTTGAGAGGAAATAATAAGAATGTTTACTGCTGTAACATTTAAGTGTTTTTAAATGTGAAAAAGTATTAAAACCTTTTGGCAGGGATGTTTGCATTAACTTAATGACGTGTGTGAAACAAACGGCTGGGAACACAGGCAGTCCTTTGGAGAGACCTGTTGCAACAGTTGGAAGAGGTGAAAAAAAAGTGTGGCCTGTTAAGGCCTTATCAATGTCACAAAATCTGCCATTTGTGGTGGTGTCGCTCTGTTGACAGGTAAGGCAAACTGCCCTTACTATGCCAAAGCTGAACTCCTGGCTGACTATCTCCAGGCTAACTTGCCAGACTTCAGGGTTCACAAGATCACTCAGCATCCTGACAAATGGGAGGTAAGGAGTCATAAGTCAAGTCATTGGTAGATGCCCTAGAAAGGTGCTCCAGGTGCTCTAGAAAGCAACAAATGTGATTATCTATAGTATGTGTCGTCTTCTGTATTTCAGTTTTGGTATGTGGGTAGAGGTGCTGCAGAACCAGCTTTGGCTACAAGAGCCAGCCAGAGAAAAGCTTTGAGTGTTGTAAAAGGCTGGCATTCTTGTGAGTCTTGCCACAGAACATGGACACCATATGTGGGCCAGCCTAAAGCTGTGTTTTGTCAGTAAGAAGTTCATTAATTTTTTATTACATATAAATGGCTTCTCAGCCTGTAGATCTTTTGCACGCTTTGTGCAAATGTGATTGCATTTGCCTTTAGAGTTGTTACTTGTCAGGAACATTCCTGGCAATCAAGGGCTTTGAATTACACTGGAAGTATGAAATTAAACTTCACATATTAGTTTACAATGTGGATGGGCCTCTCTGAGTACTTTTGCTGTAGACACGTTTCCATGTCCACACTGTAGTCCCTATGAGGCACTGAAAAACTGCAGTATTACTTCATGAGGTAGACACTACTATGATGTTTATTACTTCTTATATTTTATTTGACATTTCAACTAAGTAACTCGAACTGTTAAGTCAACAGCAACTAACCTTTGCAGCTTGCTTACCTGCTGCGGTAAATGGGAATCCTCTAATTACACACTGCTTCACAACATTACTCTCTTCAGCACACTAAGACAACTGGGCAAAATTACAACAATAAAAGCAAGGAGAAGTAAGACCTTTTGCACTTTTGCTGAAGTATCACAGTGTATCACCATGCCTTGCTTTCTGTTATTTCCCCATTTTGAACACAACGGTGTGTAAATTGTGAGGCACCTTCTAGTTATGGGTTGAGAGGAAATAATAAGGTTATAGCTGTAACATGTAAGTGTTATCAAACGTGAAAAAGTATGAAAACCTCTTGGTGGGGATGTTTACATTAGCAGTGGCTTCATGACGTTTGTGAAAGGAATGGATGGGAACACCGAGAGTCTCCGGTCATTTGGAGAGAACTGTTGGACCGTGGAGGGAAGGGCCTGCTTCTGGGAGGAATTAATGATTTTCTGGAATATGCTCAGGTAATGGGTTGCCTCCAATACTGTAAGTCCATATTTTACATTTTCTTATAATATTGTTCTTTATTCCCCCCTCAAATGGAAAGTAAAGCTATCCTTTCTGATATTACTTTGCTGTATTTGGGTTGTCATTTGATTAGAGATCATTCTTTTTGTTCTTAGCGGTATTATGGCATCACCTCAATGATGTTGAGTGAGGAAATGGTAGACGTTGCTCAGGAGAACCTGCGGGCCTATATTGAAACTGAAAACGAGGAGGAAGAGATTAAAAGTCTTATCAAGCCTTTGCAGATCTGGATCACTAGGTGAGAGTAACAAGAATATCTATGAAGTTTCACTCAACTTCAGAAGAAGGTACTTTTTGCACAAAACCGGTGTAACCATCTGAAGCTATACATAAGTCCCGGTAGTTTGCTCATTTGATTAGGTTCTGCTCCCCTCACTATGAGCATGCAGTATATAATTTAGAAATTATTTCTACTTTTGTTACATTTTGCACCAATTTAAGTGAGGGATGTGAACAGGCAACGTTTAGACACAGATCACCTTAGGGAAAAGCAAGTATTTGCAAAATAAGCTAGGAATTTCATAGTGCAACTATCTTCCATTAAATGTTTCTGTAAAGACTTATATAAGTAAAGAGTTTCTTGCAGTTCTAGCTTTAATTTTATTATTTTTTTAATCTGGTACTCATAATAGAGCACCTTAAAAAAATTATGGTTTTTTAAAGGCACCAATTTTTAAGTGACAGTATCAACTGAAATGTATAGGATGGAAAAACTTTCAAATGAAAGGAAGACCCAACTGTCTTAATTTTTAACCTGTTAAAATGGCAGAAAGAGCAATAAAGGACCCAAGCTAATGGTCAATTTAAACCATAATCAAATTCAAAAGAAAGATCTTTGTGTTTATTTATGTACTATTTCCAAACAAGCAGTGATTAGTCATTAACTGCAGTTTTTCTATACCCTTCTCTTACCAGTGCATCAGCTCCAACCTGCTATCAGCTGATCCCTCTGTTGGCAAATGGAGAAGTGTTTGGGATGACCACAGAAATCAGTATCCATTTGCTTGACACTGACCAGTTTAAGGAAGCTCTTTGGGGTGTTGTAATGGAAGCTGAAGACATGGCATTCCCACTCCTCCGCAGCATTTCAGTGCACACTGAAATAGAAGAAGCTTTTATTCAAGCTGATATTATCATTGTTCTTGATGATGTCCTCTTGAACCGTGAAGTCCAGTCCCTTGAGAGCTACATCAGAGAAGTGAGTGACATCTGTCACGTGTATGCTCCCCTGATTGAGAAGAATGCCAAGAGTGAGGTCAGAGTAATTTCATCAGGAAAAACCTTTGTAAACCTTAAGGCGACGATGATTATGACGTACGGCCCGTCCATTAAGACTGAAAATGTCATTGCCATTGCGACATCCTGGGAAAGTGCAGCTAAAGCCATGCTGGCCAGGAAGCTCAATATGAACACAGCAGGTGAATATTCCAGTTCTGGTAGCATTTGAGGAATTCAGTGGATGGACACCTTTGCGAGTATATATTTCACTGCAGAACACTTGATGTGCATGCAGAAATGCAAGCACAGCAGTGCCCCCACTGAATCGCATGGCTGTACCCAATGCCAGGGTGTGACTAGGAGATGCTACTCTTCTCTGTGCTTATTGCTATCTGGATCTGTGCCTGATGCCATGAATGTCAATTCTTTTACTAACTCTTGGACACAGCCCTGCTGTTCTGGTATGTATGTCATGCTGGAAATACACTAAGAAGGACTGAGCTGAGTTGTGGATCAGGAACCAGGACTTCAAGGTTGCATTTACTGTGCATTGTTATTTTGGAGACACACAAAGTAGCTGTGAATAAACGTGACAGCATACTGCTGTGCAGATAACAAGAGTATATTAGATCTGTGCTGTAGTATTGTTTGTGGGTTAATTAGGTTGCTTTCTTAGATGAGTTGTTATAGCTTGGTTATCTTTGCACAGTTCTGTACTGCATAGCAAAGGTGTGCTCCAACAGCCTGCTCAGCATCAGAATCCTTTCAGTGTTGCAGGGGTAGAAACTGGTCATCAATTACAAGTCTAGACATTTTGGAGCCTAAGAAAGTAAGTTAATGTGCCAAACACCCTATCAGCATGATGAAGTTGAGAATAGAAGGTCATCTAGTCCAGCCTACATTGCGAAAGTATTTGTCTGTCTCTTCATTAATCTATATGTTTTCCTCTGTTACAGGAGTTAAAGATGTGATTGTTTGGGGCAACATTACTGGTTGTAACTACATTGATTTGTCACATGCAAAACTTTATGGATATGACTGTGCTATCTGGGGCCCAGCTAATTTTTCACGTCCTGTGTTGAATATAATTTATGATAGGTACAGTACAAATCTTTTTTAAGTAAAACTAAATAACTGCTTTTAATCCGTGCTTATCTGAACTGTTTAATAAACATCAAGAAAGGTTTATTTTTCAGGATTTGTCTTTACTGACTAGTGCTGTGCATAAAGGAATATTCAAGTTGAAGTACTCAGTCTGCAGAAGTTGAGTAACTCAGGGCTATGCATAGTTCTGACTCTCCTGCCAACTTTGCTTTTAACTGTATTTTCCTATGCCTTAAGTGTCTTTCTCTTCTATCACATCGTGAGTAGCCTATAAAAAGTAATGGAAGTCCAGATAATGACTTAGATGTCTAGTGTGCATTAAGAAACTTTGAAATAATATTAAACATATATGTGCATCTTGAAGTAGCTGAATTGCAGTGAACATACAGCCTGAGCACACTCACCTGGTCAGTTTCCCAAACCAGACAATTTGTTAACATACATAAAGAGGCTGCCTAGCACCTAGATAGCTTTTTGTGGGAAGAGAAGTAGCAGGGAAAAGATGGGTGTAGGGAGAGGGCAGGAGATGTGACATACACTCAGGCCTGGCTATATGGAGCTCCCACTCTGGTCTAAACCTAGTGTTTGCTGGACAGCAGATATTTCTTTTGTACTATACTTGTACTGTGCCAAGCAGAGGGGGATGATGGTTCATGGCTGAGTTCTTACATAAGATGGTAAAGCTAGAGAATAACAACAACAACAACAATCATAATCATCGTTGTCATCATCATCATCATCATCATAATCATCATCATCAAGGTTATGACTTGAATAAATGACCTCACTTTCATAGTTAATTAGTGCTTGTTGTTACCGTTTGAGCCACTTTTGGTTAGACTCTATTTTTTCTGCCTTCAGCAGTGAAATTTGAGTAAGTTTCGACTATTTTCTTCCTTCAAGTATACTTATTTTTTCCTCTAGAAAGCTAGTATTCCTGCAGTCATCTTAGTTTTTTCTTTCTTCTCTCCCCCCTAACTCCCGCCTTTTTTTTTTTTGTTGGTAGTGAATGGATCCATTCAGAATTTCTATCTGAACAGAGTTCACTCAGTTCTCGGGTCAGTAACTGTGTAGGAATGTTACCTGCTCACGCAGTAGCCACTGTACTGAGATACTGGTATCACGGCTCTCCTCCTGGGGAGATCGTTTCTGTGGGAGTACTTACTGAAGGTAAATCTACTTTTTTTTTCCACACTAAGTAGCTTTCACCATATATAATGGTATATGTGTATATGTATAATGATATTTTTAATCAAGAGTTTTAATTTAATAAAAAATTGTAAAACAAATCATGGCATATGAGAGGCTGAGAGTTTGTTTCAGCATAAGAACCTCCAAATGTAAGTGATTCGGCTCTCCAGAGCTTGTGACTTGATACTCACTTCTTACAAGCACCTCTTAGGTTTATATTGTCTGTTGCAGGTTGTCTCTTAGTCTTGTGGTTTAAATGCTTTTCTGCTGTATGCGTTTTGCACAAGGACTCTTTATAGGTTTTAGAACCTAACCTATAGAAGCATGTTTTCCTTGTGTAGTTATGTGGACCAATAAATAGAACACTTCACAACAGCCATTAAACCCTTGCATCAAAGAAAAATTTAAACAAAAAAATCAAGTTTTTTCCCTCTTTAATATGTAAAATTGTTCCAGCATTTGTGTTGGAGCACTGAAGCACTTCCAGCACTGAAGGATGTGGACCTGTTGGAGCAGGTGCAGAGGAGGGCCACAAAAATGGTCAGAGGGATAGAACACCTCTCCCATGAGGACAGGCTGAGAGAATTGGGGTTGTTCAGCCTGGAGAAGATAACACTCTGGGGAGACCTTATTGGAGCCTTTCAGTACTTAAAGTGGGCTTATGAAAAACAGACTTTTTAGTAGAGCCTCTTATAATAGGACAAGGATTAATGTTTTTAAACTGTAAGAGGGTAGATTTAGACTAGATATAAGGAAGAAACTTTTAATAATGGGGGTGGTAAAACACTGGAACAGGTTGCCTGTTGAAGTGGTAGACACTCCATCCCCAGAAACATTCAAGGTTACGTTGGAGGCTCTAAGCAACCTGGTCTAGTGGAAGATGTCCCTGCTCATTGCAGGAGGGGCGCTGGACTGGGTGACCATTAAAGGTCCCTTCCAACCTAAACTATTCTGTGATTCATGTACATCTAACTAAAATACAAAGTTACAGTAAAAGAGAACTTCTTTAGTCTTTGAACTGCTGAAAAAGGCAGTCTCTATTTATACTAGGATCTTACAGTTGCAGACTTTTCCAAGTATGTAGTATTTAATCTTGACAGTGGTGAGGTGGGTTTTAACCAGAAATAATATATTTGGATGATTTTCCCCCTCTTCTTCAGGTCAATTTTGTGTTCCTGAAGGAATTGTCTTCTCTATGCCAGTGAGGTTCCAGAATGGTAACTGGAAAGTCATGACAGAATTAGAAATCAGTGAAACAACCCAAGAAGTTCTGGGACGTTTAGCCCATGAGCTGGTTCAGGTGATGATTTCTTGTATCTAATATCACGCCCATTCTACCACCTATGGGTAGGCAGCAATATAACTTCAGATACTGAGACCTTTGCTCCAAGTGTTAGACATACAAATTGCACACTTTCACTGATGCATGATAAATACCAGGTATTTATAAGAACATGACTGCTCTCTTGCCCAGAAAAAGATGATCATTCTGTATGGCTGATGTTGATTTTGCTTGTGTGGTATTCAGAGTAGATCTTTTGGGATCCTTATGGCTATGACTTTGTATGAATGAAGGCCAGATTTTACTAGGATCAGTGAATGGAAAGAATGGGTGATGTTAAAACTACCTTTTTTTTTTTTTCCCCATTCAGGAAAAGCTTATTGCACTAAAGGAAATTAATGAAATGCAGCCTTATGGAGCTGATATAATCACCAGTGGTGAAAATTATTTGTGCCAAGGTGGGGTTTTTTCTCCATAAAAGATTAAATCAAGTTTTAAGTGAGAATTTAAGTAATGGATTCTTATGTTATGTCCCTTTTGTTTAAAATGGTTATAAACTAATTCAGGAAGGAGTATAAATGTATTGTTGATGTATTGTGACCATGCCGGGGGGGGCGGGGGATGACGCCAGGAAGGGCAAGCCTGCATGGTAGCAACCCTCTTTTGATAAGGTTTTTTTTGTGTCATTCACATATCATGAGTATAAAAGCAGAGAATAAATAATAGATTTAGCATGACATATTTTATCTTAGGTTATCAGTAAATATAAAAATCTTTTTAACTCAAATAGCCATTATTAGAAAACCACTTTCACCATATGTCCTACTGTATGTTTTTGAAGCTATTGAAGGAGGCTGAGTTGTTTGCAGCAATCAGTCTCACAACAGCTCAGCTTTCCTTCCTCCATGAGACAAGGGAGTCTCCTTTGCCCATGGCTCCCACATCCTTCCACCCTACTTCTGTTCATGTGCAAAATGCTGGGAGGGATTTGCCACTGGAAATTTGTGTTCTTTTTGTTTCAGTGATGTTCTAGTGGGAGGTGTCCCTGCCCATAGCAGCGGGGTTGGAACTCGATGATATTTAAGGTCCCTTCTAACCTGAACCATTCTGTGATTCTGTGATTCTATTTTTTGCTATGCTTTACTATTCTTTACTATCTAGAAATAATGAGTTTTTAACCGATGAAAAAATGATGTAAATTGGAACTCAAGTTTCCAATTTTTTCCCCATTTGTTACATACCAAACAGTTCATACCGTATCTTTAGTCTATAAGCCCATCAGAAGAAGAAAAGGTTGAGACAGCTGAAGACAGTAGGCTAAAAACAAAGATATTCCTACTCTCTATAGAGAAGGTAATCTCAGTAAATGGCAACCACATTTACCATCTTCCCAATGACAGATCTTCTAGATATCCCAACGTTGTAAATTATTAAGCCATTTTGCTTTGTTTGTTAATGGAACACAAAGTTTATTGTGACTTTTTTAAAAAAATGCACAGTGATGTGAGAAATTTCAACTAAAAATCTATAGAACAATTCCAATATAGCTTTCCTAGTATTTAGGAGCATATGGGAATGCTGTAGGTTACATGATACTACCATGACAAAACTCCCCTGAATCCAGAGTCTACTTTTCCCATGCAGAATAAACCCCCCACAACTTCTGCCAAATCTTTCTGTGCTTCTTTTCCTACCTATTGTGCTTTTCAAGTTCTCTGTCATTTTAAGATTATGTAAGGGATAGAAGAATTATTCATCAAAATAAGAACAGATAAACTTTAAAGTGTGCTTTGGTTTTGTTCCTCACATTTTCTCTATTCTCAGGTTCTGAAATCTCTGCACTTTCCCAATGTTCTAGCCATTTCTTCCTACTTTTAGGTCCTACAGGCCTTTTCCCTAGTTGTTTTTTTTCCTTCTTTCTTTTCAAATTATTTCCAGTACTTTTATATCAGCACTTACCATAATATGAGCTGTTCTTCTGCATTAAGGGCAGGCTGAAGAGTTGGGTAACTATTTGGAGCTTGATGCTCAGGGCCTTTCGTAAGCTTTTTGGTTATCCATGTGTGTTCCTCAGGAGAGGACTACAGACACAATAAGATTTTCTTGATAAATGCAGAGTTTAATTATTCCACTAATCATGACCTTGATTGACCCAGACAGGAGATTCCCAATTAGTTAGAAGTGTCCTTCCTTGTCTGCTCTTTACTCATGTGGCACTGCTTTTCTGTAGAGCTGTCCCATTCCTCTTGTGGCTGCTTAAAACACTAAGGCCTTCCTACTGCTAGAAGCTAACTGCTTAGTGGTGGCCTCATCTTGTGACATTAATATCAAGTACCATACTATTCAAGAATTACCTAAGTGCCCTGCTTATTTTCTTGCATGTATAAGTATTTTTAGGAGGTTGGCAAAATTTTTTTATTATTTTATTTTATTTTTTTACAGAGATGGAAACCTTGCCCACTGGCTCACCTTAGCCAGGGGTGTCTGGAGGAGGAAATGCTGAACATTCTCTGAACTAAAACCTTGTTTCCATTGCTCCAAAAAGCAAACTACAAAGAAACACTAAGCATTGTTTACTTTTGTTACTTTTTTCTTACTTTTGTTTTGTTACCCTTTTTTGTTACTGTTGTTTACATTGTTACTTTTACAGTACCTTCTGCATCAAAAACTTGGAAATCTGTAGGTAGAAAAACACTTCAAAAGCAGTGTGAATATAAAATTCTTAATTTGGAGACCAGAGCAAAATGCTTGTTGACTTTAATGAATCTGTGATTTCATTTACATCCAACAACTTATTTCTTCAGACTAATAAAGTGTTTCAAAAACATTTGTTAATGTTTAAAGCACTGATATTAAGACAATTTTGAGCAAGAATGTCAGGCATAGAGCAGCAGTTTTATAACTGCAAGTTCTTGTTTCATATGTAATGAAGCACAGTACTAGTGTAAGAATGTGTATTATTAGGCAAAATTGGTTTTTTAACAGAAAAATTCAAGTGCTTGCATTTCCTTGGTGAGAAGATCATTTTTGTTTCCATGTTTTTAATTAATTTCATGAGTTTCATAGTGACTACTCTCCTTGTTTAAGTCAAATGTGCAATTAATTTAGTTCTTGTCTAAAAAGGGTTGTTGAGCAACCATTTTCACTTGCATGTCCTTGGTGGCTTAGAAGATAGATACTGTGTGAAATGATTGTATTATTATAAATATTATTGTACTTGCTAATTTTTATCAGAGATATGTTTAAAGCAAAATAAAAAGTTTCCCATTCTTTGAATCAGATCCACACAGTTGGTACAAATTCATTATTTCTGCTCAAGTGAAGGTTGAAACTGAACAGGGGTAAACAACTTCTTACATGAGGAAACCAAGAGGAGTTTATTTGTTATTTACCAGGACAGAGTGAGGAGGGGTGTCTCACTGAGGAGCTCAGAACTGGGCTATCACAAGGGAGTTAGACGCCTGTAGTTTCTTATGTGAAATGTACATGGGTGAAGCACCATTTACAGGAACTGAGATACTGTTACAAGTATCTTTGTGGAAGAGTTCACATGGGAGTTGTAGAGGCAGGTGTTGTAAACTGTCTTGAAAAAAGTGGTTGGGAATCCTTCGTTTCATGAGGAAGTGGTGTCCAGGGAATTAGTTTCTAGTAGCGCACGCACAGAAAACTGGCTGAGCCTCTGAGGAGCATCTGGAGGCAGATGCCTCTGGAGAGCATAGCAGGGAAGGATGCTACCAATAGTCTTTACAACCTACCTGGTTTGTTCCATAGCTCCTTCTCCAAAAGTTGGTTTCTCTAAAGTGTGTTTACATTAGTGTTTTCCTATATGGAATATGATTTGGCAGTCTTTTACTCTTTGAATTTTTTTATTCTGCCTGTAGAGATAGTAGTTCCAACAGACTGCAATTCAAGCACTAACACTGCACAGCTGTTAAGGAGAAGGAAATGAATTGGTTTTGCTGGCTTACCAGACTACCGGAAAACCACAGGCAAAGAATTTCTTCTCAGAAGTTGGGAGGAGAAAGACAAAACAAATGTCTTGGATATCTCTTGTATCCTAAACTATTCTAATTAGATTTGCCTAGTGTCCTGCAGGGAAATTTAAGCTTTCCTCGTGGAAGCACAGGAGAATGGAAACTAAAGTTTCTTTTCCTAGCTTTTGCTTAGGAGAGAAAGAAAGAACAAAAATTATAGGAAAGCTAAAATATGGTAACATATTCATACACTTGTACCACAGTGATAGACTTAGTCATCACTAATTTTGGGTTTTCTATAAGTAACAAGTAATTTCTGGTATGCATTTTCTCACAAGTGACTGAGTAGTGCTATGTATGCAGGATATTCATAGCATTGATGAACCTACTACCTGGGTGATAGAGTAACTGTGGAAAATAATACGGAAAGGGTCTTTAAGATAAATGTATGTGTTTTACAAACGTTATATACATATGTTCTGCATAGACCCTTGCATTTGGGTGTACTGAAGAGTGCATAAGCATTCTGGTAGAGCTGAACAATTCTTATTCTAGGACATTACCACAAGGAATGACTATTTTTCCCCTTTGTGTAGTTGCAGCAACCGCTTGTTACAGCTCACTGTGCTTTCTGCATTATTGTGCCAGCTCCCACCCCATTTTCAGTCTCTATAGCAACACTGTTTCTCAGCAACTCGGAGATGCATAGTAAAGGCCCTTCAATTTAGAAATAGTGCACTCCAACCATAAGAAAAAATTGTTTTGAAACAAAGATCAAAGAAGTTTTCTCATTAATAATTCAGGATGTTTATTACTAATTAATTAGCGTTCTCTGTTTTGACTACTTAGACAATTACCTGATACTTTGATCTGGGCCGTTGCCAGGTATTTGTTGTGAACAGAATTCATTTAAAAGCAAAACCTTTGGAACTGTGTCTTGAAGTCAACTTTTAAGTGCTGTAAAACTACTGGACTTGTCTGGCAGTGCTGTCTGACTTGTGGCACTTTAGTAGGTAGCTGAGAGAAAGGGAAGCACCATTACTGTATTTAAGAGGAGACAATAATTTCGACCTTTGAACACAGCTTAGAATGTTTTCACCCTTCATGGGAAACAAAAGTAATTGTAGTTTATTTTATGCATGTTTAAAATGTTGATCATATGTTGTCTGATTTCAGAGGAAGGAGGGCCTCTGTCATCAAGTCAGTAATCTGTCAGGAGATTTCTGCCTTACTTGATCTGATTTGTCTTTGCGCTTCAGCTTAATTGTGTAGTGTGTTAAAAATGCCTTTTATTTGCTAGGGTATGTATTCTGACAAAATGTATAGACAAACAAATGTACATAAGTAATCAACATCTTAATTATCTTGCACATTCCAGTAGGATTCAAGAATAAGGCTACTCTTGTTCTGCACATTACAGTATTTGTGTTAATGGGACCAGAATTTGTAATTCTAGAAATCTATTTCCTGTACATTTGTAATTCATTTTAAAATTAATTGTGGAAGTGCTTTAAGTGGAAAAAGTGGAAGTGTTTTAAATGATTAGTACAGGGCACGTGCTGGAATACAGCACACTGTCCGAAATAGTGTATCGACGAGTGGAGTTCAGCTTTGACGTTTT
>VZTM01029746.1:702-14072 GCA_013400555.1 Jacana jacana | reverse complement strand
CATTACAGTATTTGTGTTAATGGGATCAGAATTTGTAATTCTAGAAATCTATTTCCTGTACATTTGTAATTCATTTTAAAATTAATTGTGGAAGTGCTTTAAGTGGAAAAAGTGGAAGTGTTTTAAATGATTAGTACAGGGCACGTGCTGGAATACAGCACACTGTCCGAAATAGTGTATCGACGAGTGGAGTTCAGCTTTGACGTTTTTGCCAGGCAGATGCTGCTTCTGCTTTCATATGATGTTCATTGTGAAGTAGAGTCTGTTCAGTTAANTCTAGTGAGTTTAATCTGTGTATTTTTACATTCATCCTCTTGTTTTATTCTGTGTACCTTTGGTGGAGAGAAAAAAGGAAAATATGAGGCAAACTGTGTTTGAAAGTCCATCTTTTATGTTGCTACGTGTAGCTTGCACTAAACACTTAAGTTTAATTAATTGCTTAGAATGTTCTGGTTTCATTGATTTCCCTACATTGGCTTTTCTGTCAAGCTATGCAGAGGCTTATACTGCTGCACCCATTTTAGGAGTAATTGTGTAAGCAAATTTACACACCTATGTAAATGTTTGGTAGAACTGCGGAACCCAGGGTTGAGTCCAAGCTCAAGGAAAGAAAAGAAAAGAAATGAAACGTGTAAAAGAAACATAATGGTATTCCTTTCAGAGAAGGACTTCAATATAAAATGTGGCACTGTAGTCTTTAATGAAAAAGCTATTAAAACAAGTCTATATCCCATTGTTTTAAATATTTCTAGGTTATTTAGAAAGCGGAATACAGAGTTGCAGATTTCACCATCACATTTATGGTAGACTCAATAACCATAGATCATTGAATATTTATGCTTCATAATTGGCCAATATTCTGTCACATTTATAACATATGATCACTAACTCTCACTGGAAAAATGTAATAAACTGAAAGTTTTGGTAAGTTCAGTTTTAATTTGTTTTATTTATTTGGTTATACTTCCTTTCCCCATTCCTTCTTAGCTGAAGATATATATATTCAGCTTAGTTGAAAAATTTAGTTCAGTTTGAAAATTTTAGAAAGTAGACTCACGAGGAATCACAATCAGTGAATCTTGGGACGAGTCTGGTGTAAAAGTATGCCCTCTCTGACTTGAAATTATGTACCATGGACTGAGTAGTAATCCTGTATGTAAACATGGACTCATCAATACTGAAAGATCCCATTTACTGTACTTGAAATTCTGTTCTGGGGACTGTTTTCACCCTGGTACAATTTTACAGTTACTAGAGTTACTCTTGCTTTATCCTGAGCAGAGAGCATTCAGAACATGTAATTTTCTAGAGTTTCTCTGTAATTGACGCCAAAATGATTATGTTGTTTTATGTAATTCTGTTTAATTTCATCTCTGAAATGCATCCAGTAAATTGTTCAGATTAAAAGGTTTTATATGAGTGGTTCGATATGTCTGTCCAGAAAATGTGGTTTTACACTTTGGTTTGTTTCATTATAGAACGCCTAATGCCATCTGTTCATTTTAAATGGATCCAGACCTGCAGGGTAAGGACTTCTCTCATTTTTTCCCCCAGTTTTTCTCAAGAGATAATTTTGTGTCTGTTTGGACAGAAACTAATTAATTGTAGTGAAGTCATGCCACTTTCAGAATCTCCATGCTGTACCACATAAATGACAAATTACAGAGCTGTGCTTACCTACCTTTTATTTTTGGATCTGCCCTGGTACCTTCCCTGCCGTTATCACCTTGGCTGATGTAATGGTTTTATAATTTATAATACAGGAGAAATTTTTTTCATGTATTCTAGAATAGGCATGAAGGATGGCCATACACTGCCTTTCTGAGTTCAAAATCTTAGTGGATACTTCATCTGCTACACAAAAAGTAGCACAAAATGCAGGTAATGAGCTGCTGTTGTCAGGAACCAATGCACATTTTCTATATGTGTAGGAATTCCTTGCAGCTTCTCAAGAAAAGGCATTTATGAGTCTTGAGGTGAAATTTGACCCATTGCAGAATGATTACATGCTGCTTTTCTCTCCAAAGGGGAAGCTTTATTCCTATGAGAAATTAAAGAGTTTAGTGACCCTAAATAGCATCTCATAAATAATAATCCTAAAATATTTTGTATTTTATTTGGCTTTTTTGCCTTTGTCTGCTGTTTCACTTGTGTGCTCTTGCAAGTTAATTATAAAACTGTTGCTTGACAGGCACAGAATGCCCTACTTTGAGGCTACATTTTGTCTGTAAGGATGGACTTGAAGTGAGTAGCAGATGGCTACTAAAACAGATTGCCTTTGCTTAGAAAGTCATCTTGCACATGGAGGGTGTTGGAGGTGGATCACGTGTATGTTTCTAGCATTTGTATTTGAAAATAAGCATTTGGAATTTAGTCCATAGCCTACAGAAAACTGTGGGAGTCTTTCTGTTTCTTTCAAAAGAGCTTTGGATCAGTTTACTGAAGAAAAAGCACTGATGATACATGGAAATCAAAGCTCATTTTTCACATTGTATGACATGCTACACTACATCTTCCAATAATATCACAAAACATTGTATGACAAGAGCAGGACTAAACAGATGGTATAGCAGATAGTGACTTATTTCTATATCTTAGGCAGCATCTGGGAGCCTGCAGAGCCCGTAATTTGCTGACTATGAACATTAGTCTGGTAAATTTGTGGGAAACCATTGCACAGAGCTGATTACCAGGCTAAACAGATAGGAAGTTTCATGTGTTATTTCTACTCAGTTCTACATATTTGTTGCTTATCTTTTGAGTCACTCTTCCTCTATGAAGTACAGGGTGAAAGAGTCTCTGGGGGCAGGAGGATAACCAATAAATCCATTTCTAGTTTCTAAAGCTTTGTGAACAAGCCTTTTTGTGTACTGAAGTTCTAGGTATGTGGGTAAAGTATCAGGTATAGGTCATGTTCAGAAGTCCTTACTTCCCACTCAGGAAAACATCCTTTAGTGATGTGAAAGAAATAAGCAGAAATCATATAAGGGTATGGGATTTAGTCAAGCAGCTTGAGTGGGATTACTAAGCAGACATGACAAAAGCCAGTTGCTCTAGGAAATTACTTATCTTCTTCTGTGAGAGTCCCAGATGTTGATCTTGACAGCAATTTTGTTTAATGCTTGAAACAATATGCATCCGAAACAATAACCCTGCTGTGCAGCCTGACAAACTGTTCCTTGTAGGAGAGCATCTCAGATCAAAAACTGTTCTGCCTGAAGAAATATTATTTTGTTATGATCTCAGCTAGAAGTGTGCACAGTGCATATCCTTTTTTGCTGGGCCATGAATAGGTTTGATTCTCAAACACACAGGAGTGCTCTCTATGTTGAATACTCTTTTTACAACTTGTCATGTCACTGGTCATAGAAAGACCATTTTCCACACAAAGCTATTGAAAAAAAAGGATTTTTTTTTTCCCCCCAAGATTTTCCTTCAGAGTATTGTGGGGTTTGATCAAATCCAAATGTGGTTATTTTGATTTTTAGTTAATTAATTTGTTTTTCTTTCTTTCTTTCCTTTATTTTTTTGAACTAACTATTTCCTTGTAACATGTTTGTTTTCTTTCACAGAGGCCTTCAGTGATGTTCAGAGCTCTGTCTACAGAACAGCCCTAAAACTACACTCTGTACAAAGTCTGTGCCAGTGTTAGTAGCTGAAGAGAACCCTGTGCTTTGGCACGGGGAAGAATCTGTTAACAGTGTTGTGTTGTTTTCATCATGAGTTACTATGCTACTTTGCTGTCTTATTTTCCACCTGAGGATCTTAGAAATGCATTAAGAACACTTAAGAGCTAGATAGTACATCATATACAAATTGATCCCTCCCCACCCCCACCCCAGGCTTTTGAATGTCAGGGGAAATACATTAGTAAAATTCTAAAGGCACGAGAGAATCAAATTATTATTATTATGATCCACAACAGTTCTGTGTAGACATCACTGGCAATTATGCATCTTTATCTGTATATTTTTATTCTTGTTAAATGTCAAATTCTAATGTGTTTCTCAGGAGTTGACTTATTTGAAATAATAAAGGTTCTTATAAGATGCATTGACAGATATTATTATTAATACTATAAGTATTAATGAGAATAAAATATGATAGACCAGAAAAACCCTGGCTATTTACTGGATGTAAATTCCATATTGAGCTAGAATGAATGGAAATCTTGAATTTTCCATCTGAAACAGTCTGTGGCTGAAAATGCACAATGTAGGTGAGGCTTTCATGGTAGCACAGAAAAGATGACAGGTTTGTTGGTCTTGGCCGTATCTTTTCATTTGGGCATGCTCTTCTATGAATGTATGTTAATTTTAATATTTTTTAATATTAATATTTTTTATTTTTAATATTATTTANTATGTAGCCTGATTTAGTCTGTATGCTCTCCTATGAATGATTTAGTCTGATTTAATCTGTATTTTACCCTGATGTGGTAAATCTGCCTGGTGCTATGTACCACATCATGGTACTTACACAGGTACTGGTATTCATTAGCTCTGTTGCCTGGTGTCCTCTAGGCACTCACAGCGTCTATCCCAGTTACTCTATTCCTCCATGAACGCTAGTGACCAGAATTGCACATGGGTTTTCAGATAGAGATTCACCAGTGTCTCACAGCGATATTTTCCCAAACTTTCAATCTACTATAATCTTTCTCTTCCAATGTTAATTCTATTTGATCATACCTCTGCAGCACTGAATGTGACCTTTAAGAAGCCCTAGCTCTCTCTTCCCAATGGATATTACTTATTCCATGGCACATTTATAATACAGCCTGTTTGCCCCTTCCTTGGCCATCATGCCAATGTGTTTGTGCATAAGGAGAAAGCTTACATAAAACCACAAATGGTTTTCATGGTCCAAGGGGAGCTTTTGTCTGAAGTACTAATGATGTGTAGTTATATGCTATCTGTACATGGAATGAAAGGTCTATAATTTGGATGCAGTTAATCAAGCCATTTTCCTCTACAATTTGAATGCAGTTAATAGTGCTATTTTCTTCCTTTCCTCTCTATCCCAAAATCACATCCAGAGAATTTAATTTGAGCTGTTCTATCTTTGTAGCCTCAGAAATTTTGCTACATCCATAAACCCAGGAAGACGTTTCCCAGATTATTTCCTTTTTCTGTTGCATGCTGGTTTAGACTTTGTTTTACAGACTTGTCTTACCTAGGCACTTCTAATAAAAAATGTCAAGCTTCCATGCACTGAAGGAAAGGGGAACCTCATTCATTTCTTCCTTAATTTTCCCACAGTGGATTTGGTTGATGTTTCTCTGATTCAGCACATCCTATCAAGTGAACAGAGCCAGAGAGAAAAGCAGATTTCTCTGAAAGTGCAACAGATCTATAGAATGCTGACGAAACTGTTTGAGAGGGCAAGATTAGAAAAACCAGGCCAGGTAGATCCAAGAGCTGCTGAATTCACCTTGAGCCTGCTAGTTGCCATGTATGACAGGTGAGAGGAAGTATAAATGTAAATGCATCATGAAGTATTGCTTGATTGAGTCTGTTTATACCACTCATACCATTTCTGCATGAAACCCTCCTGTTTTGATGGTATTTTGTTTGTATATACACAATGGGAGTAGTTCAGCTATAGGAGTATAAGGTGTTGAGAGCAGGCCCTTTAAGAGGGAGTTACTGAAAGGGCACATATGCAAAGTAAGTGGAAGTAAGGGAAACAGCAAATGACACAAATGTTGAAGTACAGTGAAGGCGAAAACAAAGTGTGGGAAACAGCAAATGACACAAATGTTGTGGCCAATCATGGGGCAACTTTAAGCCTGTGGAAAGTGTGTGGAAAGCTCGTGGACAATATCCCTCTCCCTATCCGAAATGTAGTGCTTAGCGAATGAGGACCTGTAACTGTAGAACGATATGGGTGCTGCCTGGGGGGTGCTTCCCGACTATGTGTGCTTCCCGACTGGGTGTGCTTCCTGAGAGAAGTTGCTCCTGCGTGCGCTTCCTGATTCGGGTGCTGGCTGGCATGGCTTCCTGATTGATTGCGTCGGGCTTGACTGCTCCTGGCCGCGGCAATAAGGCACAAAACTTCATCAGCGAAACAGTGGTCAAATGTTTCCAAAATTATTGGGAAGTCCAGCTGTCTGCCAGTCCATACTAACCTTTTCCGTGAACAGCTTTACAGAGAGTTGCTTTTCTTTTGACTGCCAAGATATTTTGATACACTCCTGGAAAAGACAGTTCCCATGCACAGGTCAAGAGCAGGCCAGTCACATTTCACCAGCTTAACCAGCTTTGTTTCAACCAACTATGAAACAAAACTACTGTCCTATAACTAAGCGGATCCACTAGCTCATGTAAACTATATTGAATAGTTTCTGGAATGAATAAAGCAGCAGCTCACAGAGTGTGCTTCTCTCATGTGTTGTTTGTGAATAGTGACTTCATACACTGAAGGCAGGACTGGTTTGGGATTGCATCAGATTTAAAAGACAAGAGCTGAATACGTTGTACAATTTATTCACCACAGGTGAAATAGATTCCCTGCTACATCAGAGCAAAGTTTTTTCACTGAAAGTGAGATGTAAGTGGTCTGCAGGACTTCTTATTGAGTCAGTATTCATAATGCTGCTTAAGTATGCATAATGCTGCTCTTATGAAATTTTTGTACTTAAAAAAATCAATTAAGCCTAAGAACAAACTAGTGTAAAACAAAACAAAACTAGAAACATCCAGAATATTTGTAATTTGTGTGCGCTATAAGGAAACCATTTAGAAGAATCTTCTTAACAGGACTATCTAGGTCCTTTTTTTCTGTTTTCTTATGACACTGTGTCATTTTCTTTCTGGTGTAATTTCTTTTGAAAAAAATTTTCACAAGTTTCTTGCCATGTATATAGTTTATAAAAAGCTTCTTAGAATTTTCTTCTAATCCTGCTTTCTCTGTATAGTGGTGTTCTCTATCAACACTGGAAGTTATTCAATGGCAAGAACACATAAGGGCTTTTCCATTTTTGTGTGGTAGCTTACTTAATAAGCCTCCATAAACCACCATAACAAGCATTGATTGTATACTTTAGCTTTAATCTTGGACTTTTTTCAATGAAAGTTCTGGAAAAACAAAATCTATAAATTCTAGAAACTTTTGACCAACAATTTCCCATGCAGCTCATACTGTAGAGACTATATTACAGCCTTATGTAGTACACTCTGTAAAAACACAGTTTACCTAAAGATTCTTGAAGACAATTTTATGTAATTGTATTCTGAAGTGCAACACTGCTTTGCAAAACTGATATATATAGAATTCCAGGATTCCCTGATTTATGGTTCCCAATTCATGTTTGTTTTGTCTTCACATAGAGAATTTTTTTTTTCATTAGGTGCCTGTGTTGCAAACTTGGATTCTAAATTAAACTACATTCTTTAATGTATGGTCCAATGGTTAAAGCTAAAGTCCTTACTCCTGCACATATCCTTTTGTTAAGTTGAATTGCAGTGAAATTAAAGGGAATCAGCCCAAGAGAAGTGTGATGCAGGTCTGGGGCCACAGTGAAGCTGCCTGATACAAGACAAAAACCAGACTGTAATTGTGCCTTCTCTTTCATATTTGGGAAGACTTTCCACAAATGAAGAGCAGAATTTCTTTCAGACATATACTGTAAATGTAACATTATATTTTACTTGGAATGTGAAGTCTTTGATGGAGGTGTTGTCCTTTTTTTTTATGATTGCATGGTGTCTGGAACAGTTAACTCTAGTTATTTTCAGTGACAAAGGGTCCTAGACATAAAATATCACTAAAATGAGACATTGGCTATATATATATATATAAAGATACAGATTTTGAAACTGTCTTCCAACAGCAATATTTTTTTCTTTAGAGATTGCAGTCTTTATTCTCTCGGTGAGCATAGTGTAACTTTTTAAATTTTTCTAGATCTGGAACAGGTTATATCAAAACTAGATCTGCTGCAGCTGCCCTAATTGCCCTTTCAGGAGACACTCTACTGGCTAAATACAGAGGTGGGAAATGTATGATTTTATACACTGCCTGAAATACTGAGCATTGAAAAAATCTCCATTGTAATTTTTTTACTTTAAATGAGAATACAGTTCTGCCATGCAAAAAGGAAATTGACTGCTTAGTAGTAGTAGAGAAAGACCAATGCAGAAGAATACTTTTCCATCAATGTCCATAGCCACCCTTAAGAGAAGCAGAGCTTAAAAATGAAGGACAAGTTCTATTTGCCTAGCAGAAAAGAACAGAAAACCCCTAATCTTAAATTAAAAAAACTACTTTATATATTTGTTCCATGAAACTTTTAGAGTCCTCTTAGCATTAGACAAAAATGCTTGAAGAACTAAGTATGACAGACAAAGGTATCCCACTGCAGTGTGCAGCACAAAGATTTCTGCCTGAATCAAAAGCTAAATGTGGAGGACAAATGGACCACAAATGGTAATTTGCCTCATAATCTCCTACTGCACACTGGGTATTTCCTTCCAAATTACAATTTGGAATTAACAATTCACAATTTAAGTAGGGAATATATTCTGTAAACATATTTAAATATTTTTCTTACAGGCATGAAAATTGGCTCATTGTTTCCTTCATCCTTACCTGTCCTAACTGCCAGGAATAAGGAATTGCCAAAATTTCTCCTTCTCTTTCCCCTGCCTGTAGGAAGCAAGTATTGTCACAGCAGTCGCTGACTGCCTGTCAGATAAACAATGAAGGGGAACTTCCTTGAGGGGTTTATTTGGTAGGCTGCAATCATCACGTAGACAGTTTGAGAATAAGTAGCTAGAAGACACTTCAGTCCCTGCCAGGATTCCAGTCTCTTTCCTCTGGTTATTTTCAGCTTTCTTCCAGTTTTATGCTGTCCCTGATGGGAAGGCAGCCTCGATGACCCGTAGTGCCCTGAGAAGCCTACTGACAGACTTAAATCAGGTAATGCCACCGCAGTGCTGTTATAAAACAGATCTTGTAGGACTATTCTAATTAGGAGAAAAAAAATACACGGTTGATACATTTTATGATTTATTACATTCTGGGACTGCAGTCAGTAGGGCACTAGGTGGACATAGGGAGTTACCATGCAAGATCAGTAAAAGGTTCAAATTCTGTAGCTTTTCTCAGTCAAAGTAACCCACTCACATCAGTGCCTCTGTGCATTCATTTTGCCTGAGCTTACAGGTCCTGGAAACGGCTACATACAGCTCTTCCTAAAGTGACTCCAAACTTCAGATGGCTGTGCTCACTAGAATAGCTTGCAATTGTGGAAAAATGCCATAGTGTACAGGTATTTCCAGCTGAACTGGCGCTGAAAATGAGATCTGAAAATGACCCCTGAGGTTCAAACCCAGTGTTTTTCAGAATTCAATATAGCAACATGGTCCATTTCAGTAAGAGAGCTGGAAGCAAATCATTCTGACACTATGAAATTGCATACTGATGGCATGAATATGAACAGGCTTTCTTCATAACAGTATGTAAAATGGCATTTCTATAGATGCTTCACCATCTGTGTGCTGTCACCATCTCAGCAGAGCATGATGGGAACATCTGTGTTTTATTAGGTGTTTCTGAGCCTTTCTTCTTGATGCAGATCCCAGCCATTGTGGGAGAAAGCTGCACTCTGTCTTGTCTGGAAATTGCAACTCACAGCTGTTTTCATGGGGTGAGTGAAATTATGATGTCCTGGGAAATTATTCTGAATGTTGCTGGCTGATTAAAATTACAAGTGTATCATCACATAACATCTTCCAGCATCTACTTTTAAGGGGCAGGACTTCTCATCAGTCTCACAGAATAGGATTTGTATCTATAGAAAAGATGCTCAATAAGATACTACTGAAGACTCTTGCATTTATTCCAAAACCTTTGATACCCAGTAACATTTTACATGAATGGAAAATCTATGCTAGAAGAGTTCAATATCAGAGCTTTCATTAGTAATTGTAGATGAGACCAGGTCTTTCCATGTAAATGGCTGAACTTGAGAAGTGTTTTTTCCAGGTTCTGAAGTCAGCAATTGATGAAGAAAAATTCCTGTCTTGGCTGAGATCGGAGCCTGCTGTTCTCCCGTGGCTCCCTACATGTTACAGATTATCAGCCACAAAAATGGTTTCTCACCAGGCTAGATGCAGAGTCTGCAAAACTTTCCCCATTACAGGCCTCAGGTGCGTCAGTAATTACTGTAGCCTATAGCATCCACATAAATAATTACTATTCTTTGTTGTCATGGGTTTGGCCAGATTGGCCAATCAGAATGACAGATGGCCCCCCCTCCAAAGAGAGGACAGGAAAGAGATTTATGAGTTTACAAAAAAACAACCCTCTACTACTTTTATGAAAATTAACATTAAAATAAAAAACTAAATAATGAAATAGATACAATATACCTGTATATATATGTATATATAAGTGTATCAAGTTCTCAGGATAACATCAATGGCAGGCACCTGGGACGTCCCAGACTGGACTCAGCGATGGATGGGAACTGGATTCTGGCTCTGGAGTCAGGAATGCACAGATTGGGATCAAATACAGATGAACAAGACAGGGTCCTCTTTGGATGTCAGCCATTGAAGGAAGAGAGCTGACCCTTTGATCCTTCAGCTTTTTTACTGAGCATTGGGCAGATGGGATGGAATACCCTGTTGGTCAGTTTTAGGTCACCTGCCCTGTCTGCTCCTCCCCGTAAGTGGGACCCTTCTGCACTTTTTTCTGTTTCCAACCCTCCAACAGGGCAAATAACAAAACTAGCTGACCTTGGTTGTTATAGCAGTAAGTATAAGCAAGAGCCTCTCTGCAGACCATTCCTTGGCATGAAGTACAAACATTGGCTCATCACTCTGAGAATGAGTAGTTTTCGGTACAATGTGCTGTTAATTTCAGAGAATTAGAAGAGGCCTAGCTAAAATGTAAAATTACTGAACAGAAACTTGGTTCTGTTTTACCTTAAACTGGGACATTTGTATACCTTACAGGCTCTAACTGCTGTATTAAGCAACAAAGTTTGGACAGAAGTTAAACAAGCCTGCTTCTTTTTGGTTCACTAACACAAACATGATTATGGAGATTTACTGAAAATAAACTGGCAGTTCAGTGGTAAAACCAATTAAACCCACGTATCTCATTTCTTAGCAATTTGTCCCATAATCAAGTGTATTAACTGGCTAGTTAAGTTAGCCATTATAGCATCTCATTCATCTAAGTAATGGTAGAAAACAGCCTAGTGGCATAAAAACAACACTACCCATTACCTACTGGCCAGAATGATCAGGTAAGTATTTTACTGTTACTCTCTTCTCAACAATCATAAACTTACAGGTTTAGTTTTGGCATTTTTACATTTTTTTCCATAGCTGCAAATCCTATGTCAATAATGTAGTGATGCTACAGCTCCATGAGAGCAGCGAATAGAGATAAGCTGGTGCATAAGAAGCACGTGAAGATGGAACTGCGTTCTCAAAAATGGTGCTAGAACAACTCTTTCTTCCCAGGACTGAATGTTGATGCCACAAATAAATCATAGCAAAGTCATTAGTGGGGTCTGGAGTCCAGTGTCATTTGGACAAAATAGCTCTTGCATTCAGAGAATGCTGAGGAAATTCACTATTCTAACAAAGATGCTCCTCTGCATTTCTGAACCCAGGGATCTGGATTTTCAGTAATCAAGCTCACATACAGCAAGCTCTTACTTGTGAGGAAGTAACTTAATCCCTCTGTTTTCCCTCATAGGTATCGCTGTCTGAAATGCCTCAATTTTGACCTTTGCCAAGTCTGCTTTTTCACTGGTCGTTTCAGCAAACCACATAAGAGGTCACATCCTGTTGTGGAGCACTGTGTACAGGTAGAGTCCCATTGTACTGATTCATTTCCCTGTTCAAGTTCTTCACGTAGGCAAGTAGGCAGTAGGCTCTTGAACTACATTGGCTATGAAATTCTGTGTGTCATAGCCATAATGGCCATAACATATTAGCATTATTAATCTGGGAACAGTGACTCAGGAAAAGGAAAAAAGGAGGCTTCTAACTTTAGAAGGAGTGTTCTGTTCTGAAATCACTGAATAGAGCCATGAAATGTTATAGAGTGAATCCTCTTCCCAAGGAGTTTTGTGACCATTTTGCCATTTGCAGATCAGCCTTAAACCTGTGGAAAGATCCCTCAGTGTATCCCAGTGCTCCTTCCTCCCAATCCCATTGCTGATTTATTCAGAAATGAATTAATCCTAAGGTTGTCTAAACTCCTGCATGAAATTTCTTTTATTTCAGAGTTTTTTCCACATTATTGTAAACATTTTTGACATTTGTCTCTGTCACTTAGGGTTGTGGCACAAGGAGGCAGCATGAGCCCAGCTAAGCTTGCCTATTTGGGCTCCATTACAGGGGCAACTTGTGCTTTCATCACACTAGTGGCAAAGATCAACACCGGGAATTTGTGTTTGGAAGATCAACATCTCTTTTGAGTAGGAGATTCCAGATCTTGCACACAGCAGCAGACAGATGTTTGTCTTTTGGGATCTATATAACAGTTACCTTTTTCCATTCCAGTAAATGAGCTGAAAAGCACTTACTTACTCCTAGTAAGTTGTACTTCATAGTCTCCTTCCTGAAATTCTGCACTTAACATGAATGATACCTGGGTAGTCATTGTCTGCATCAAAACTAAAGAATGTTAGACTACTCATGCAGTCACGCTTTGTTTGGGAGAACATTAAACTGTAGCCACTTCATTGCTTTCTGCAAAGCAAATCCTGTTGCTAACACTGAGAAACTATATCTGCCTGCTTAGTATCTACATTAAAAATAGCAGATAGATGTTAATTCCTCCATTTATTCTTTCTTATCCTCCATCTGTGAGAAAGTAGGAAAATCAACTGGCAACCGATCTCCTCATGTAGAGATTTCTAACAGATGTTAAACTCAGCATAGATGGAGAGTGATTGGTAGTGTGTGGATGTGGAAGCATCAGAAGGAAGGGCAGGAGGGATATATCAAGGCAGGATATGGTGCAACCTAGATCAGCTGTCAGCCAGGTCACAGCACTTCCACCCACAGCTTCTCAGGACAACAAAATCAGGAAAGTAAAAGGAAGCCTGAAACAAAGGACAAACTGCCATTTGAAGATGCCATCACAAGAGAAGATTTGAAAGAACTAGACATAAACATAAGACACACAAATAAGGAGAAAAAAGATCATAATCACTGCCAGCTCCTAAAGGAGATAAGGGCACATCCAAAACCCAACCCAGCACATGGTCATGCTAAGAGGAACTCAGGAACCTTAAGGAGAACTGGTATCTCTTGTCCTCCACGTTACTGTAAGTCACCATGGCCCTACCATGTGTATAGATGTGCACCTTGATGTGTGAATGCTGTCAAGACTACTTG
>VZTM01029745.1:16329-58485 GCA_013400555.1 Jacana jacana | reverse complement strand
ACCAAGTTGACAAGTTAAGTGTCCCTGAGCTCCATTTCTGGGCAGCAGAGACCTTTTTTCTAAATCTGAGCCAGGTTTTGAGATGGCTGAGGTGAAACATCCCTCACAATGGCATCGTGTTTGACTAAAAGAGGGGACTACAGTGATAAGACTGGGAAGCCTGAACTATGCAAGAGAAACCTTTGTGATCCAACTGCCCTGTCCAGGCACAGTCCAAACTCCTCAGAAAAAGATAGTAAGTACACATTATTTTCACCAGCTTTGCAGACACACTCAAATTCACTTATAGGCTGCTGTTACTCTTCAGTTATTAAGAAACCTATCCTTATATTTTTACAGAAGTTTGAGTTAACAATGAAGGTAATCCACCACAACACAGTAATCACCATGAACAGCTGGCTTTTTTAATGGCATCCAAGACAAAGAATAGGAAATGTTTAAGTGATGATGACCAAAAAGATGTGCCATCTCTTCATGAATAAGAGAAAGGGGAAAGCACTCCACAACTGAACATACTCACCAGCTGGAACAGAAGGAGAGGCAGCAGGCAGGTGCAAAATAGCCATTTTGGGGCTCTAGCTGGTTTTCTCTGTATTCCAAAGGACTGACACCAGAACAGCTTTCTGTGAAAAGAGACAAATCTAGATTTAGTCCAGAAGTGACTAGTCAATGAAAAGGGACAATATCTAAGCTCTGGCATTTTTGAGGATTAGGTCCCTCACACACACACTGTTTTTCAATATTGTTCTCTGCAATAAAAACTGAAATTGTTTTCTGAACAGGACGCCAGCTGCTTCCTGTTCATGCTACTAATACATAACACTGCCATTGTATCAAATCAAGGGATCCTCACTCTGATCATCAGCCAGCAGAACAAATGCACTATATTAAGTAAATCCTCATAAAAGGCTACAGCTTCGATTGGTGTAATTCAGCCCAGTCACACTGACTTCAGCAACATTTTACTTCTGCTTAGGACCTAATCTGCATTGAAATTTATCTTTCACATGACTAACTAATATGTTGTACGCTTATACATAGAAAATATTGTTCTATAGATTATGCACTTAGTATGGGTCCCATAGTTAATCACACTTACTAGTTATGACCTCTCAAGCTTGCTTGCAATGAAAACATACACAAACAGCACAAAGCTCCTTGTAGCATGAGCCGAGCACTACTCTCCTTTGCCACAAAGAAGCATTCTCTGGCCTTCTGCAACTCTTGCTGTGAGCATCCCCTTCCCTCCCAAGAGGCGATCTTCCCAAGAAGCCACTGCCTCTTTCCACGCAACTCAAATCTGCTGTTACCATGGTTAATATTTCTGACTTGATTGGCACTACTAGTAATTGAACTGCAGTCTCTTGAGTGCAGCAAGCTCTATTCATTAGCCCCTATTGTGTTAGGACACTGCATCAACCCACATTATTTTTCTGTGTTAAGGGGAAAAAATCAGCCATGAATACAAAGTTATGTTGCCATACGAGATCACACAGTTTTGGTCTTGGATTAATTTTATGAAATTAAATAAAATATTGCACATAATTATATCAAGAGCACTGCAATATGGGATGAGACACCTTCATCCTGACTACATAATGTTATGTATATCTAAAACCTGAAATAGCTCAGTATTGTCTTTAAAAGAAGAGTTTCAGTTTCCTCACCATATAGCAAAATATTTGCAGTCTTCTCTCTTCTTTTTCCATTTTATACAGAATTATACTTTATACAAAGATGCTGATTTGAGTCTTTATATAACAGAATGCTATATAGGCAATGAAAAGAATCGTATAACAGAAGGTTTTCTGTATAAGGAATGGGACAGATAAGCTTCATATTGCAACTTCCAACCTCCTATTTGGATCAAGATTTTTAATAATATATATCTTTTAGTAGATTTTATAGATGACCCTATGGTACGTATAAGTGAATTAGACCTGTTAGAAATTACTTCATACACCTTGGTAGTTTTGAGCTGACAGGTTTAATAAGAGTAGCCAAAATACAAGAAATATTTTGTATCCTGATCCTATAAAATCTTCTATAAATTAATAACCTGTGACATCAAGGAGATGGCCATACCAGCAAGGTGTTCCAGAGTGATCCCTTTGTTCATCCTACCTTATTTTTACTGTTACAAATACCTTTCTGTTTTCATCTTTGCAAAAATTTTCATGCTTTGTCTGTTTAATTCCTTTTTCCTTTCCTCTTTAGACAAGCCCATTAGAGAAGCCTGAGAAATATCTGTCCCAAAGATTCTTTCCCATGGGGAAAAAGGAAAAAAAAAAAAAAAAATAATAAGGGAAGATAAGAGAAACACAGGTGTCAAAGGACAAAGTTCTGCTTTACTCCATCAGGCTGCCTTGGCATTATGAGATGGATCTTGGAAGTTGAGGAGTTTGCAGGGATTCAGGAATGTGATCTTTAGAGAGGTGAATGGGAGAGAGAGAAGAGGCACTGTGAGATACTGACAGTGGGCAAACTGCTTCTCATCATAGCTTGCTATTAAGTGGAGTAAGCTGTTCTTCACTTTCTCAGGGCCAAAACTCTCACCTTTCCACATTATTCAATCTGTGTTGAAAATGCAGTAATATATTCCCTATTTCTTTGGTTTCCAGCCTCAGCTGAGTCCACTACATTATGCAGAGTTTACAAGGAGTGAGTAAGTCACACAAAACAGCACATATTCTAGCAGAGACACACTCATACAACACAGCAGAGAAAACAGGCAGTACTGTGAGACCTGAATCTCTGAGTCCACAGGATGGATGGTCTTGTCAGTGATTCTGACTTGTCTCAGCTCTGTCTGAGAATGGCCAGTGCTTGGCACATGAGAAAAATATAGTGTATATACAAATAACTATAGCAGCACCCAAAATCGGAGACTTAGATCCTCTTCCATATCATGCAGATAATAACACTTATCTTTCCATTTATCCTTGTAAAGCTTACTTTTTATTTACAAGGTACTCAATTGATAGAGTAGCAGTTGCCAGAAGAAAGTCCGTGGCACTGTGAAAATTGCTTATCTGCTGAATGTCCAGTGCTTGGACTGTATGAGGAGCACTGTGAGTGACAAACCCGAACAGGCTGTGAAATGCAGTATTAACTATGCAATATTACCTGAACCTGCTTCACTCTGAGTGATTCTCTGATGTTGAATATGCTGGTTGAGCCAATTTAGTGAGGTTCTGAGGATACACACATTCCCCTCTTCTCTGTATCAAGATTAGTTTAGATTATCCGATATATTTAAAGTTATTAGAGAGAGGGCTGGCCAGCAGAAAATAACAAAAGAATAATTTCTTAAGAAAACAAGGGTAAACCTAGTTTTTGATCATCTGTCTTACCCAGAAATCTCTGTCCAAGCCATTCAATAAATGAGGTAGGCACCTCATGGAAAACCATTATATGTGGTCATATAATAGTTCTCACAGTACGTGTGCCTCTAAGCAGCAGATTAAGGCATGTGGCTGTCACAATACTGACACATTCACACTTCTGATTACCTCATTTCACAACTGTAATTTGTTTTAAATTTAATCTTCCCTTAATTTATCTTTGGTTGTGCACAATCCAAACAGCTACATGTCCTCTTATACTTAGTCTACATTTTTAAGTTAAACTGGTGCACTAGCCCACACTCAGTACCAATAGTCACAGATTCCCAAAGCATGGGGAACGCTCCTGTAGCTTTCTGAGTTCTTTCTGCCCTTTCACAGCCTCACCACCATATGGGATTCGTAGCATTAAGTAGCCCCACAAATGGTCATTTCTGGCATGTATTAACTATGCACTCTTTGTTTCACAATTTACACAGTCCTCTTCAAGCTCCTGCTGGGACCACTGCAAGCAAGACTCATGTATGAGCAGACTGGTTATTTTCATGCCCGTCAGCTTTCATTCTTTTTGTTGGCCAACATGCCTGCTACATAAATAATCATGGTTTAAGAATAGAGCTAAATTCTATTCCTCTGTTTGACATACTGAACTAACTGCAAATATTCTCAGCTCAGCTTTTTGGAGCAGTTTGTAAACAACACAAAACCCAGATGTGATTCAGAAATCACACTCTCATGTAAGTATAAAAAGACATAATTCATAGTACAATGTTAAATCTCAGTAATTCACACCTATTTGAACTTTAAGCTTTGATGGCAACAACCCTGACCTGACAAATACTACTGTGTGAATTTGTATAAAATTGAGTACATTACAGCATCTTAAAACCATAGTCACATTATAATAATAGCAGTGGACTTTTCCCTTGAGCCCAGTACATACACACAGATTTTCTAAAGCGCCTAAGGAATGTAGGTGCATAATCACTTCTGAAGGTCAGTGGGATTTCCATGGCTAAATCCCTAAGGCATGTTGGAATCAGTCCCTTGCAATTACTAATTCAGGTACAAAATACAGTTATTTACTTCTATATTTTAATGTTCACCTTGGATAGAACAACAAGCTACATTTGGACTGGTCCTGAGTCACACCTGCCTGCATAACTTTCCAGTGAGGCAACGCATGTTGGTTAAGTCATCTCTAATGGGAGAGAGAGCTTTGAGTCTGGCTGTGGCTGTTTATTTTTATCATCTTTGGTTCTGTTCTCTTGCTTTCTTCTCTTTATGTTCAGCATCTCCCATTCTCAAGCTAATTTTCTTCGTGTGTGTTTTGATACACACAGTGTTTTTCTTCTTGGCCACACACTCTTTTCTCTCTGCATCGCCAGGCTGAATTCAGAACGCATTAGTGACTTAGCTGCCTCCCTCTCCAAGCTGTATTTATGATGATGACAGCACTTGGGTTAACTCCTTCTCGTTTTCTGACAGAACAGAAACAAAATTAAACGTGTTTGTTGGCCAGACAGCTACACTAGTAAAGTTTTTGGAGTTAGAGGTATGTCTACAGTACCAGGACACTGTGATAGGCAAGAGGGACATAGCTACACAAACCCACAGCCCCTATAGCCCTCCTCCATACCCATCCAGACTTACTCTCTCTCCCACTCCCAAATACAGAAGTGGGATGCTACCCTGGACAGTCTTGCTGAACCCACTGATCAGCAGCCTCCATTATGTTTGAGCAGCTTTATCCATTACAGCACAATATCCATTGGTGAAGGAGCAAATCATTCCTATGTCATGAGGCAACATTTCACCAGCATTACTACAAAGAAATGCTCCTGGGGCAAACATCAGGTGCTTGGGGAGAAACCCCAGCAGGAAACTGCAAATGAGATCTTCCCCATGTCAGTCCCCAAGAGATGGCAGACATGGATACACACAGTGCTGCAGATGGGCTCCACAAATAGTCACACACTGGTCAGCGTCTGCCTGGACACACTGCTCAGTGTTAACTTCATATTCCAGAGAAAGAAAATGGTCACTGTTTCACTCCACACGTGTGAAGAACAAAATCAGCAGAGTCCAGTATGCACTGACTCTGGGTAGGCTTTGAAATTATTTTGTATTAGTATTTAAACAAAAATTAAAAATCAAAAGCCATTTTGGTAAAATATGATCTTAATATTTGGACCCAGATTCCCAAAGATATTATCCATGTGAGGATTGAAACCTCAGTATGTGTTCAAGCTCCTTCACCACTGGTAAGCAGTGAGATTTAATTATTTTATGGCTGGAAGATACACACCAGTCCCTATAGGAAACTGCAAGTAGTATTGCAAAACATTGGCCTTATTTGGTTTTGTTTTCTTTTACACAGAGTAACATAGCTGCTGAATCATTATTAATAATTGTTTATGTTACAGTAATGCCTTAAGTAACCCTCCAGGACAAATACAAAAAAGGATAAACCTTGAGCAATAGCTTCATCAGAGCAAGGGGGATTTTGTTTTCCCTGGACCCTGAGCCTCTTGCACCTGCAGTTGGGCTGCTCCCCAAATTATACAAACACACCCGTTTTGCAGGTTCTGAACCATGTGTGCTACGTGGGGTGCTGCTAAGCAAGTGGTGCTACCATCCTCTGGTCTGCTCCTCAAACCCAGTCACCCCTCAGCTCCATAACTCCCCAAGAGATCTGACAAGGAAATTAAAACAAGCCTGGCATGCGCTCAGCTATGTTAGTCAATCTGAATAATTCCCTAGCTTTGGTATCAGGCACCATGCAGCTCCCACTCACCTCAGCAGGAGGGAACTGGCCCTGTGCATTGCCCAATTTATCAACATGATGCATGAAGTCTGTCTGGAAGATAAACAAGGGGACATATTGCGGTGACATACGAACTCTTTTCAAGTTGTGCATCCTAGGAGATAGATTACATGATGAACATGTGCAGTATGCCTTTTCCAGCTTCTACTTCTGAGCTGAACTGTGATGTCCTTCCTGAGGACAAGCTGCATTTTATCCTATGGATAAAGCTGCCTTCCCTTTCTGGGGGAGCCTCTCAGAATTAAGTTGCTTGCAATACTTGACAATTGCCTAATGAGAAGAAATTTATAACACATTGCCTGAGGAGATTTTGTGCTGGGTTTCTGTTTGGGGAGGGGTGAAGAAGTCCGCTTTGATTCAGAGAAATGTAAAGGAAAAGGAGCAAACCCTACAGCATAAAACCGACCCTGTCCCTGCCTGCCTCCTACCAAAGCTGATTGCATAGACTGTTTGAATCCACCTTCTTCCATGCTTCTCCTCCAATTCACTGTCACTTGAGAGAGAAGGAAGAGCAGCCAACACAGTAATTTTTTAAAGGTATTAGAAGTAATACTGTGGCAAACAAATCAGCAGGAATTCAACACCTCCAAACACAGAATGGCAGGGGTGTGTCCATAAAAGCACAGCTACAGAACAATTTCTGGACTTGCCAAGCCAAGTGTAAGGTACAAAAGTGGGAGATCTCTGGGAACCTAACAGACACATAAAGATAGCCTCCCCTCTCCCATTTGAATTGATCTGGGCACCCTCACACTCCTTCCTGTTAAAAACTCCCTCTTCAAATGTAGCTGTTGTAGTGATGTAGTTGGTATTAAACCTGCATATACCTGGACAGTAATATTGCTGAAAACAGTTTATCTGACAACAGTAATCTTTTAATAATATCTTTTCAAATTATCGGTTCTCCTGTTGTCACTGATATGTTGGCATATGCTCCAAATTCATCACAAACATTGACGTTAAGCTTGGGTTACCTGGCTGGAGAAAGCAGGTTGGCATGGGAGCTTTTAAGAGATACATTCACAGAAAAGTCACCCTTTTAATAAACATATTAACATATGGGAAATATATATACATATATATATAAACCAGATAGCTGTACTAACATAGAGGCTGGCACTGGCTATACTCTTAGACTGTGTCAGGGTATGAATACAGCAGAATTAAAATGCTAACTACATTCAGATATTTTCCTTCATTGTTACTTCACTTACTCTAAAGAAACACTGAGCTTGTACCTGACCTGGTCAGTCCCAGGAACAGGCGTAAGCCCACGTCCTGAGTCTCTACACTCACACCAATGTTACCATCAGGCTGCCTACAGCACCCTGGTGCTTCCTGAGGCTGGGGCGTCTCTAGGAAGGACGTTTGGGCTGGTGACCCATAGTTGCTCAGGCAGTGGGTCAGCTGGGTGCTATCACCAGGCAGAGAACATCCAGGCCTTTTCATGTGGAATACCCTTGTGCCCTAAAGCATACCATTCTCCTCTTTGACAGTTTAGCATCCAAATAATAGCTACCGGGTTACCCCAGGGCTACCATAGTACCTCAGTTTGGCTCTACAGAGTTTGAAGGGAAAGGTAGGATGAATTGGTGGTAACTTTTCTCTGCCTCAGCCTCATGGCTGCTGCATCTATGCTATGCTATGCTACATCTATACAAATACAAGCAGACTAGAGATCTTTTTTAGAGCAGAGATCTTTTGTAGGCTCAGAAGCCGTGACATGACCCAGCTTGCATTCATGCATGCTGATGATCCCTCAAAACAGGATGACCACATCCCAACTGCTTTTTGGGGATAGTTCTTCTTATATGGTCTGCTCCCATTCATCCCCAACTCAAATAGCAGTTAAATCAATTACAGGGATTCTGCTAGCAACTCAAGTACACCAATGCTTGAGCATTAACTCCCAACCCTGGTTAGCTTACCAGCACAGATGTAGCTTCTGTGTCCAGACCTGCCAAGGGAGAGATGAACTCAAGATATCGACTGTTGTACTGGGCTCATCTCAGCCTGCACCACCCAAAATCCCAGGAACAAGAACTCAGGGCCAATTTATGACCCTAAACACACCCCTGCATGATGTTTGGGAAAACCTGGCTGGCATGTAACAATGAGACTGGCAAGTCAAGATTTGGAAACTGGTTTTGACTAGGGCTGACTGAGTTGTCATACTTTAACGTGTATCAAAAAAACTCCAAAAGCAGAAAACGTAATGTGCTCTCTGCATAATGGCAATAGACATCAGAGCAGCCTAAAGGATTAATGAAACAGAAGGCACAGTTTTGTTACTTTGATGCTCGGCTTCCCATGCAGCCTTTTAAATCAGCCTCCTCAAAACCTGAACACACTCCCTTTTGCACAGAACCACAATACACACAAAAAGGAATATGCGATGTGATTTGGAGAGACAATATTAGGTTGGAGAATTCTGGACTATTTCTCTTACAGATGCAATCAATGCCAGTTTTGTGTATCTTTCTACCTGCACGAACAAAATAATTACCAGACTGCAGCATTCTGCAGTAATGATCATTAACTGCAGTAGCAATATTGCAGGCTCTAGGGCCTTTTTGTAATCTTCCTCATTTCAGTGTTAAACTATTCTAACTTCATTAGCTTCACTGGAGATACTCCACTTTACACCTACATAATTGAGAGCAGAATCAAGCCTCCACTGCTGTGGAAAATACTGTGTAGTGCAGCACTTTTCAAATAAAATGTAATTAACATGAAATTCTAGATCCATATTGCAATTTGCAGAATGATCACTGTGGGTGCAACATGACTTCCAACTCCCTCTCTCATCTTAATTTAGTTAGAAATAGGACTGCCTCTGTAATATTTTCTCCATAGCAGCAAACAGAGGCATATTTCTTTTTCTTTTCCTATTGTTATTTTTTTCTCTTTATAAATCTTTGTCAACAAAGGATTACTGGCTCACCTGAGAGAGGCAGTTAAAGTCAGATACTTGCCTGTAATTAGGGAAACTTGGAATCCTTGACAGTGAACACCTGGCTTCTCATTACTACCTGAATTTTATACTTCCAAGTGTTAATCTCTCCTCAGGGTTTGCCTTGGAGTTTCATTCTGGTATTCAATGAAACCATCAGGTTTTCCAGGCACTGACACCTTTGAAATGTTTTCCACATGGGAACCAATATGAAACATGTGTGATTATTACCGATTTCTCTGTGTTGATTTCTATTATGGTAGCGCCCTGGAAAAATAGTACAGACAGCAGTAATAAAATCTTTCATTGAATGACTTTGTACAGCAGGAAGAGTTGTGTTTAAAGGGGCTGGTTTGATGGGGGCAGGGGGTAGGGGGTGAAGAGGAAGGGGGTGCGCTGTTGTGATGAATGGTGTTATCATGATTATAGCTTGGTTTAAAGGATTCTAAGAACTTCTTGCACATTTTTTAGCCTTGAAGCCTTGAGAGTAAGTTCGACCAGCACCTCTTTTCTCTTAAAAGCCAGCACTGCTGCCATTCCCCGTAGCTCTAAATGAAATATGTGGGCTAGCTGGAAGCGGGGAGCAGGCTGAGTATGAACTCCCAGCTAACGCTACAAGACTATATTACAGATTACTGTAATTTCCATTACTTTACTGAGTGCAGAGTTTTCTTGACTTCTCAACCTTTACCAATCTTATGGGCATGAAAGATCAAACATGCTGAGAACTTTGTATTTCTGCTCCAGACAACCCAGGCAAAAGGGTATCTTTGGGATTTATCTTCTGTTAACCAGAAGGACTTACTGTCCTGTGCCTGAATGAGAGTTGTTTAAAGCACTCCAAAGCTTGTATTGACTACTGCAAGGCAATAGGGGTAATAATAATCAAATTAATCTGAAAGAACAGAGAGTTCCCATGGAGCTGAAACTCACTCAGAAGTATGAAAACAAGTGGCTTTTGAACAGTAGTCTTGTTTCTGAAAGCACCAGGTGCCATTGAGAAGGATACAACCAGGCTATCTTACTTCTATAAAGTCCAAGCCATGGTGCACTTGATAATTTTTAAAGTTTTCTGTGAATTCGGGAAGAGTAGACTGTGAAATTTACTTAAGGAGAAGGCAGAAAGAAAGTATGTAAGACTTATTTGGAATCTGAAGGGGAAAAAAGGGAAAAAAAAACGTGGGAGATCTTGAGACTGATCTAAGCCTAAGTATCTGAATTAGCAGTATGTTGCTGATAAAAGAGCAGGTATGATTGAATCCAAGAAGAAAAGCATAGAAGACAAGCAAGTAAATCCCAAATTAACCTATGGTGAACTTTATATGTGAAAAGATGAAAGGATTAAAAAATGCAAAATTTAATTAAAACATAAAATCAAAAGTGTTGATCAAAGTGATCTTTGTCTTGCAGTTCCATGACAAAAAGTGGAAAACTCAGTTGCCTACTGCATTTCTTTTACATGGCTCAACTCAGACTGATGTCTAGTGTGTCATAGATGCTAAAAAAAATGAGCATTAGTATGTTACAGAAGAAGAGAATTTGTTCCTGTAGATGGATACAGGAAGTTTCATATACCTATTTGCCAGAACTTAGTGTCATGTAAAACTAACCATAGTCCAATTCTCACCACTGTCAGAGGACACTGGACAAATTTTCCCTGGAATATAAGGTTTTCTTTCTTCAGCTGCACAATTATAATTTGAATTCTGGGCACAGCCCTGGGAAAGACTGATGTAAATGCTTTGAAGGAGGTTGCGTAATCTTGCTATCAGAACTGGAATGCAAGCACATTTCCCCAGACCCTTAGTGAGGTCCTAGACGCATGGAATATCCCAAATTCCTTGGGGATATGCAATAATCCTTACTAGTCTTCTGGTCTCTTGGGGAGCAGTGCAGAGCGCTGCCTCCTATTCAGCAGAGCTCAGGTAAAAAAAAAATACTATATCTTCATAAATATAAGATTCAGATTATTCAAAAAAAAACCCAAAAAAAACCCCAACAAACAAGAAACAAAACCAAAAAACTGTGCCATAGCGACAGTGCACATTATGTACATATATATGTAGTAATGCAAGGGAAAGTTTAACTGATATGCTTATTCCCTCAGCTTTTTTTTAGTCTCCATTGGCTGTTTCAGTTCCTGCATTAGCCCCTTCCCCCTCAACTCCCTGTGGTCTGTTTTATCTCTCTCTTGTAATACCCTTCTACTCTTTGCCTCTGATTTTATGCAAATGTGGGTTATTTAGGGTGATGGTTATAGAACTGAAAATACTTACAGTAGTCCTGCTGTAGAGCATCAGACTCAAAGAACAGTGGATCACTACATACTCTGCTGGGAGCATTTCTGGGTACTTAGCTGCATGTTCTGTAATTCTTGTGTTGGTTTCTTCAGATCTCTTCCATTTATGTGTGCCACGACTGAATTGCCTCATGAGGCTCTAGGGGAGACTCTCACAACACTCCAGTCCTCTGGGACCAGTGACTGTATTACAGATGTGTGCCCTGTCACAGGAACAATGTGATGCCAGCTTCCCGGTATTCAATCTTCATATATGTAGTTGTGTCTGGATATAATTAGTTGTATCTGTCACTTGACACCTCTGTGAGTCCCCATTTCTTCTGACATCAGCTTCTGTCTTTATAGGCACTATAGTTCTGCATTTTTTGTTAAGAAAAACATCCACAGAGGAGGTGACAAACAATGTTGCAGTGGTGCCTCCTGGGATGAGGTGGTGAATCTGTCCCAGTACAACTAATTCTGGTCACTAATGAAGTTACAAGGAAAATTGTTGGGCTGTTTTCACAAGATGAGGAACCCTGGGGAACTGCTAATCTTAACAACTATGGTTTGACCAGCTTTGGCTCAAGAGATTGACTGATGAACCAGGTTTAACTGCCTGTCTGCCAAGAGGAATGAGGAATAGAAAAATCTCAAGACACACAAAAGCAGTGATGGAGAAGGGTCACAAAACACAGAGGACAAAGAAACATGTACATTCATGTCATGGGAAGGACCTGACTTAGCTAATGGATCAGCTCAAGATGCGGCAACACTGCCTTATTCAGAAAGCAGCAAGAGAAATATCTAAAAGGATGTCACAGGACCTACTTCCAGCTTCAAGATGTACCAGAGGAAGAAGGAAAAGGCAAAGAAATGTAATATAAGATTTATCATGTTTATCTTGTGCTAGTAAGTAAGGAGCAAAAGAGTTCAGAACACCTGAAGAGAGCCCTCTGAGAAGGTATTAATAAAAATATCCATGCTCTCCTGAATACTTAAAGTGTAAAACAGCATGCTCACATACTTGCCAACAGTGATTTCTAGGAAAACATGTTTAAATTTGGGAAGTCTAAAGAGTTGGTGTTTTGTTTAGTGGAGGGAACAAAAACAAATGTTGTTTTAGATGAGCACAAATGTTTCATTTTGTGTTTTTTTTCAGTTCAGTCAACAATGAAAAATACTTCATTGCTAGCATCACTTGTGAGTCAGGCATATACACAGGAAAATAAAAACTATAAATCTATGTTGTCCTCTGTTGGATTGGAGAAACCCAAGGGGAAACTATGTTTGACAGGCAAAATATGATAATGGAGAGGAAATAATTCTTATTTTAAAATCTCTAACTGGATTAAAGTAATGGGGAACAAATAAATGACTACAAACCTCAAAAGCTGAGGACTTTCATCTTTAGGTGTGCTGGTGCTTTTATTATGAGTCCCCATTTCATATACAACTGGAGAATAAATTGATTTAGTGTTTTTATGACATTTTAAAGGCACATTAATGTTCTACATAACTGAGTATTTGCACAGTACTTTATTATGTGAAATACCATTAACTTCAATGGGAGTTTGTGTAGTATGGTAACGACGTAATTAAGCAGGGCTGTTAAACTCGTTGGGCTATATACCATCCTGTATTACACCTGTACACCCCACTGCCCCGGATCAGCATGCCCTCTCCCACAACCCTGTACCTGAGCCATACAGCATGCCCCTGCCTCCCCCGGCTATCAGGGGCCAAAGACCAAAGTTCTGCAGCTGCAGCTAATGACTTGCAGGAAGAAAAGGACAGGGACCTGATGGAGCGGGTCCAGAGGAGGGCCACGAAAATGATCAGGGGGTTGGAGCATCTTTGCTATGAGGACAGGCTGAGGGAGCTGGGGTTGTTCAGCCTGAAGAAGAGGAGGCTCCAGGGAGACTTAATAGCAGCCTTCCAGTACTTGAAGGGGGCCTACAGGAAGGCTGGGGAGGGTCTGTTTCCAAAGGCCTGCAGTGACAGAACAAGGGGCAATGGCTTCAAGCTGGAGAAGAACAGATTTAGATTGGATATTAGAAACACGTTGTTTACTAGGTAGGTTTATGGAACACTAGAAAAGGTTGCCCAGGGAGGTGGTTGAAGCCCCTTCCCTGGAGATATTCAAGGTGAGGCTCAACAAGGCCCTGGGCAACATGGTGTAGTTGGAGGTGTCCCTGCTGACTGTGGGGAGGTCGGACTAGATGACCCTAGAGGTCCTTTCTGGTCTGGACCATTCTATGATTCTATGAAGTTTTGCCCATATTATATCCAACTGCACACAAACAAGATTTGTCCAAAAGACACTTGCAGACCTTTACTTTACTGTGCAACTGTGCCATGGCTTGGAATGGCTTTATTTATCACTTTATCCTAAAATGACACAGGTTTATTCTCACACCATCTTTGTGAAGAAGCAAAAGAGCAACTTAATTCCCCAAAGCAGAACTGATGCGCACACAGAGGATATGATGTGCGCACAGCAAATTCTTCCAGAAGCCTGAGCACTGAGCAATACTATGGTGAGATGCTGCCTTCCAGATCCATCACTATGTGGCATGCTTTATAGGTGACTATTTCCATTTTAGTCCTTGGATAGTAACTTGAATGCTCAAAGATTTGCAAGGCTTTGACCCTTTAATGTTTCAGGATTCAATTGCGTCTTCAGGAAAAGCTGAAATAATGGGTGGTGACTGAGCTGCACCATCTTTGAAGTAGCTCCAGGAAGAATTATGCTCAACATCACCCCTCTGAAGTACTGTCAAGCCTCTTTCCTGTGTGTGCTGAGCCAATAGAAGAAGGCATGTTCTCACTCCTACGATATCTATGCTAGTTGCCTTGAAGAGGAGAAGGAAATCTATATAAACTGGAGAACAGGAAGCTGAAATGCACACCGCAGAACAGGATCTAGGGGTTTCGGTTAATAATAATCGCAGGCTGACTACATGCAGCCAAAAGGCCCAACCATACACTTGGGGTGCGTTAAGCGCAAAGTAGGTAAAGGGTCAAAAGAAGTGATTATGTCACTATAGTCAGCATTGTTGTAGCATCACTGAGTACTGTATGCAGTTTTGGGCTCCACAGTATAGGAATGATACACAAACTTTATAATGTGCCCAAAGGAGGGCAACAAAGATGGGGAAAAGACAAGAGGGCATGCCTTATGAGGAGTGGATGACTATACTAGGTTTGTCAAGCTTAGAGGAGACTGAACAGTGACCTCAATGCTGTCTACAGCCTCCTCAAGGTGGGGAGCAGAGAAGGAGGTGCTGATCTCTTCTGTTTGTTGTCTAGTGATAGGACATGAGGCAATGTCTTAAAGCTGAATCAGGGGAAGTTCAGACTGGATATTAGGAAAAAGTTCTTCTTTGAGAGGGTGGTCAAGTACTGAAACAAGCTCCTCAGGGAAGTGTTCATGACCCCCAAGCCTGTTGGATTTCAAGCAGCATTTGAACAACACTCTAAGATACCTGATTTAACTTTTAGGTTACCCTGTGTGGAATCAAGAGTTGGTCTCAATGATCCTTGTTGGTCCCTTCCAAATCAGGATGTTTTATAATTCTGTGAGAATACAGGCCCATTCTCAGCTTTCCACTTGACCTAGATTCAGTGTGGCAGAATGGACTGGGAACTAACAAGGGCCTGGTATGTCACTTTCCATCTTCACGTCATGGTTTGCAGCCCAAATCATCTCTTTGTCTTTAACCTCTGTCCTTTGCTCTCTTTCCCATTAATGAGCTTTTCCTTAGTGTGGTTTCTTCCTCTCCCATTGAAGTCAATGAGAGTTTTGTTAATAACTTCAGCAGAAGCAAGATCAAGCGCTCTATTTCTCTCTTTTTTTTTTTTTTTTTCTAATTTAATATCTAATTTGGATTGCAGTTGTACTGATTGACAACTCCACTACAACTGCGTTGAATTGCTGCCCAAATCAGTAATCTACTTTGGTGTCTTAATTAACTAGAGTCAAATTTGAATTGAATTGCTTTTCTTGGAGATCTTTTAGGGTGGCTGTCAATCCAAAGGTAAAAGACTTTTATAAAATTGCTGCTGCTTTTTATTTTGTACAATTGCTTTAGATAACGATATTTTTATTCATCTCTTACCTCTCAGTACTTACATTTTCTTATTTCATATTCCCTTCTATTTCCTTTTTTCATTTTTAATATATTCTTTTCTCCCTCTTATTTTTTAATTAGCCTTCTATTTGAATTTAATTATTTTCTTCTCTTTCAGCTAACTCCTGTCTTAGCACACTATCTCACCAACCCCCGTCAATAAAGCTATGTCTCCCAGCTTCACCTGCCTCTTTTAAGTCTTGAATCTCTAATTTATTTTTTGTATTTCTAATCCCCCCCAATAATTCTGTTTTAACTCATGAGTTTCCTTTCCAGCCACAGGGCCTAGGTTTCTCTCCTTTTGCTTCCTTTACATCAATGCAGTGTTGTAGGTCCCAAATGAGCAGCATGAGATCTGTACCCTTGCAGTGTAAAGAAAAATCAGTCCCACAATGAAAACCCAGTAAAAAGAAGCACGATATTTTCCTGGGAAAAACTGGGATGTTTCATTTAGAACAGACTGGAAAACAACTGTTTAAAGCATGACAAATAATGGGAAAATTTTTCATGTTCCTGATCCCAGGAAGGTGGAAGAGCATTGCAGTAAGCAGTTAAGAAATATTTTTGGTCTTCATCCATTCTCTACCAACTTCCCTCTTCCCACTCCCCTCCTTCCTACAGAATTCACATATGCTGCCACTCTTGGGCACAGATCCTGATCTTGTTTTACCTGCTTTTACACTGGCTTCACTGCACCAATTTCTGTTTCATTTCTCTTGAGTTATCCAAGCTTAAGCAAGAGCAGACTCAGGCTCTCTGTTGGGCTGGGATTTTCTTCCCTCCCCAACCCCCCCTGCCCTTTTACTTTTTAAATTAGATGTCCCAGCTGATCTTGAACAGCTGGCTTTTTTCATTTCAGGAGTAGCTTAAGTCTGCACTCTCTAGCAGCACACAGCAGTTATCAGTTAATGAGATGACTTGTACCCTTGTCCACACTTGCATCACTACTGCTGTTTAAATGAGCTGATGTGCTGCAACTGAGGATTAAACCATCTCTTTCAATCCTGCATGCACTGCAGCACAAGATACTCACTCCAGCAACCCCAGAAGCGATTGTAGTCCTGGGAAAGTCAAGATGAGCAGAAACCCTTGTGCATTAAAGGTAAAGCAACTTCAGCAGTAGAAAAATGAAGAGAGGAACACATCCTCTGCCTGCTGTTCAGATGCTGCTGAAATCCCCCACCTGTTTTTTTCCAAATGTGCATTGTTTTGTGTATTTTCACATCCTTTTTTAATCCACCCACCCATGATTCATTTTTGAAAGCTGGACTGTGAACATGCCAGGGTTAAAAAGGAAACTCTAACAATCATGTCTGTAGACTTCACCATTCTGAAGCCATGCACATTTAATATAAGAAACAAGTTCTAGAAGAACAAGAAAATACCTAGTGTTAGAATATGATTGTTGGGACTTCATACTTCCAGGGTGAGACAACAACTTTGATAACCTGAAGCCTGAAGAGCTATTTTTATAATAATCCAACGTTTGCTGACTCCACAAGGAAATCACAAATGTTGGGATACGGTTTCAGAGAATTTAATTCAAGTATTGGTCCCATGCTGAAGGATATTCAGCTATAAATGACTACCTTGTCATTTAAACTGGGAAGTTGAAGATAATTACATACATCTTTTATTGATTACAGAAACATCACAACCTATTTAACCCCTAGGGCTAACTAGGTTCAGAGGTATCCTTTTCTTTCTATGCAGACTACCTAAATGAAGACACCTTAAAGAAGGACTGGAAATTGGGATTCATTTATCAGTGCAAAAGTATACTTTATTCAGAGAACCTAAATTAGTTGGTCCATTTCCATGTTACAGAGACAAAATTAATAACATTTCTTCATATGTGGAGGCAGCCTTTGCACTGAGGTGATTATACTTGCCAAAACAAGCAAAGGCCTCAGTTGATGAAGATTTTTGCTGTTGCCTGCTACTACTCCTTTCTCTGCAAAAATTCTGTCTTAGGCTTCTTTGACTTATTACAGTAGAGAGCTAAAACACCACTATTCTAAGTAGCTTTATGCAGTACCAAGGTTCTGCAAGATCCCAACATAGCCAAAACAAAAACCCCATTGTGTACTTTCTGATTAATTTTTGAGTGCACCTGAAGCAATTACAAGAGTAGTAATGATATTCTTCATAGAGCCTGTCCCTTAATGTGCACCATAATTAGAGGAAACTTGGATTCCGAAAGACATAGTCCCTAAAGACTAGGAGGATTGAGGAGGGTCGTGAGAGGCAAGTGGGTAAGGCCATTAAACATAGCCAAGGCACCCCTGCCTATCCCTCTCAGCACAGACCAATGCAAATATGTGATCTGAAAATTAACACAGCTAGGAAGAAGACATCCCACAGGGAGAATCAATACTCAGCAAAGGATAATGGGAACCCTGTGCAAGCAGCTGTGATCTGCCCTCTGAACATTAACACCTGTCCATGACAGCAATCAATGCTGGTCAATGGGCAGCTCTCCTTACAGCTCAATTCACACAATGGTAGTTAGCTGGAACAAACACAGTAGCACCCCATGCTGCCAAATGGTGTCCCTTTCTTCCCAAAGGCAGACAAACAATGACTTCCCCAAATAACTGGTACTGGTCTTTTTAATCTTTTTTCCTCCCCTTCTGCTTTGGCCTTTTTGCAGTACATAAGGAGGGTCCATAGAATCCACAGCTAGAAACTAAGTTAATTTCGGAATGTGTTCTGCCAAGGAGTCAAGGCACAACAGGCACTTCAATTCAGCCATGACAAGGAATTCAGGCTTAATCGTTTCCACTGGTACCATGTTTTTCTTGTACTTTATGATTATTGTTAAAGAAGCATATTTGTTACTCTTTCAAGGACAGTGGAAGAGCAAAACTGGAGATGCTCAGAGCAGGTTGGAAATTGAATTATTCTCCACAGGGCAGAGAAATTTTGCAGGCAGTGACCTTTATTCCCGTCTATAGCTAAATTGCATCACTGTTAACATCAGTCTTGTCAACAGCCTTTGTGCATGTCTCTACACAGTAATTTAGTAAAAAGAGAAAAAAAAAATATAAAGAGTCATAATGGTTTCATGGAGTCTGCTGGGCAGAATGAAGAATTGTCTGATGTAGTCATCACCTGGTGCTCAGAACATTTCCTTCACTCAGAAGGGCCTGCTTCTTTCTAGTGCAAGTAATAGTAAACAATATCCAAATCTGCAGATTCACTTTAGAAATCTGAAGCATGAAATTTTGACCATGACTGTATGACTTCTCCTGCTAGTCTCCAAACTCTGTTGTGCTTCATTATCCAGAGATACTGTGAAATACACACCAGAAGCTAAACTCTAAAGAGATCAAAGCCTCATTCCTCTAAATGCCATGTGAATACTCACATGCTCAAAATTAAAAGCGTACTTCATTAGACTGGGGTCTGTGAATCTGGCAGAAGAATGTCTCCAGAAGTTTGCAGGAAATCACAGTAGCCACCAAAAAATTATTCCCTCTCTTGTGGTTCCTAGCCCCGTCCTCTCAACATAATATCCAGTTTCCCACTAGAGAACCCAGTAGCATTAGCAAACACAGAAATGCAGATTGAGCTTACTGAGATGCCAGCTAGGGCTCTGAAAGGTAGACAGCTGAGCAGTGTGCTGGAAAATGACCAGATATATTTAAACTGGCACGATCCAGTTCACTACATTCTGAACTGTTGCCAAAAGTTCAGGGGCATTGCGAGCACATCTTACGTAAGGGACACACATTTCTGACATCTACTCCTGGTGCTGAACACAGTCGAGTGGAGAGCAGGGAGCAGAGGGCAGAGGATATCCTACAGTGTTCTTTCAAATTTGATACAGATTTCCATTTTGTCACGTTCTTAGCATGTGTGTTTATTTTCCTTGAATATTCAAGCATTTGGAGCTTTACAGTTGCCAGAGCTTATGAAAAGTGCATATTTAGCTCAAAGAGTTCCCAGATGTGAATTTCAAAATGACACTGTCTTGATTAGCTATAGAAGGCAACCAGTCAAAGAGCAGAAACAATAACATGTGACTTGGCATTCCCCAGCCAGCCAGAAAATAGTCACCCATTTAATTTTTCATGAATTGTCCAAAATCTGGGAATACAGCAAAAGTTAAAGGTTTGAATGAATGTTTCTCTTTCCTAGTCCACACCTAATGTCTTATACTATCATCACTGCTGTTTCATCTCCTGTTGGCAAAGGTCTTGAGAAGACTTATTGGGTCATTGGAATGGTTCTTCCATCACCGAAGTTATCCTGCCATGGAGACACCTGGGGCTCTGCCCCACCTCTGGGGAGGAAGGAGGGGAGGGGGCGGGAATTAAATTAGAGTGAAATGCGTTTAGTTTCTCTTGATATCATGCATTGTTCACAGCTGATCATTCATCATCACAGCTCAACCCTATGAATGATTCATGAGGGGACAGCTGTTCCCAGGGCCTCAGCTCCTGAGTGCACATATCACAGGAGGCATCCCCAGGCTGGTTATGCAAGAGGTTGAGCACCTGAGAAGTACTGAGGCCTCTTCAGTTCCAAGAGCTTCATTTTTTCAAATGAAGGCAAGGCTACAATACACCCTAATAGTACAAGAGGGAAGGGAGTGGGTACATAGATCACATGTAGAAATAAAATGTGTTTCAAGGTATACAATAAGCCAGGCTTTAAGGAGAGGTAGTATTAGTCTGATCAGCTGGAAACACTGGTATTCAGTACCCAGTATAGGATTCTTCTAGCTTCCACAAAATGCATGCATAAAGCTTCATTAACAAGTTAATATGTCTTGCAGATATTATTTGTTTGTGTCCTATTTTTCAAGAAAAGGCCTGTACTTAAACTACAGGCACTACACAGACACAGTAAAGCCAGTTTTCATATCCATTTTTCATTTGCTTGAGTCTTGTCTTTGTATAATAAGCTGTATGTCTCACACTTTCATCCACAGCATGTATAGCACTTTCTACTGCAGACAGAACTAAACTCCTAATGAGGTTTCCCAGCTTTAAATTAACAGCTATGTAAAAATAATATCCTCCTTCTTTCTTTACTATTACCTCAACTGAAGTAGAAAGACCTAAGAGAATATTTAGAAATCTACTCTACAGTTGGTAATATTACAGTAATTATTATTGCAAATCAGATACTTTTTTTCAAATATAATGACAATTTTGCCTTAATAAAATAGGAAACTGGCACCAGAACTGAAAGGGCAAACAATTTCTGCATTGTGTATGGATGTTGCACAAATTAGGACCATATCTTGTGCCTTTTTCTCTCTCTGTACTTGCTCCTTGAAAAAACAAATCAAAACAAAACAAAACAAAAAAAAACAAAATAAACCACCAAAGATAAATTAGTTCCAGGATGATATTCTCCTAGCAATTTTAGGAATTCCCTAAAACCCAGGAATTGCACTAAAGAAAGCATGGTGCTACTCTTTCAAGGTCCACACGCAAAATAAGATTGAATCGGCAAAATCTGATGTCATTCCTAATAAACACCACCAAAGTTTAGAATGCAACAGAAAATGTTACTTAGAATTTGGGTTTCAAACTCTTTAAAACCACTTCAATTAAAAAAAGCATCACAGACTGACATTTCAAAAAACAGTTCCTAACTGGAAAGCCTCTAAATCTACATCCCAGGTTTAGAATTCACATATCACTCCCTTCTTTAAGGAAGAGTAGTTAATACAAATGCAGAACGTTTGGGGTGGGTTTTTTATGGGTTTTTTTTAACCATACGGCTTTTGTGTCAGATTTTTTTTTTTTAGAATAAAGAAAAAGTATTCTTTTTCCTATTCAGATAGTACTTTCTCTCAGCCTTGTTCTGACCTTTCACTCATCCTACCACAGGCTCAGTGTACAAAGTTTTCAAGGTTATTTATACCACAATCATTGTTTATACAGAAGTGGGCAAGGGAAACTCGGTTGTTTGTAAATGCAAGGAGAGCAATTTAAAATAGAATTAATTTCAGCTGCAGCACTGGAATTCTTTACTGTGCCTCCATAAGAGATGTACAAACCACTTACTCTGCAGAGAACAAGGTTACAAGTCGCACATCATACATACACTGGAATTACATGGTTTGTGGTAGACCTCTCTGGTGCCAGAGCCAAACTCTGTTCTCAATCTCCGGAGACAATGGGCTTGTGTTGATATAAGGTTGCAGAATTTGACTTTAAATCAGTAAGCAGGCACACCAGACAAAAAACAACAGGCCTCTGCAGACATATGTCCTTGATCAGATATTACTTGCACATGGAAATAATTTTTAGTTACAAAAGAAAGCATCTTGTTTTCTCCAGAAAGACCAATACTGTGTCTAGGCACCAAAACATTATGCAGCTCCCTGGAAGCAGCAGCGGTCATCTTTGCTGTAACAGAAGAGACCTGTGAGAGGACTTCCAAGGGGGAGAGGTAATGTCTCCAAACACCTTTATTCCCATTAACAAGTTAGTGTGGTTCGACCTCCTCACCACAAGACCTGTGGCACCACCATCATACTTGCATGCAGCCCAAAGAATTTGGGCTTATATACATCTCTGCTTCGGGGAGTTGGACCAGATGATTCTTATAGACTCCTTAGATATTCTATGACACTGTGATTCTGTACATTTCAGCTTGCTTCAGATAACATTTTCCAATGACAAAAGTCAAAAAGGATGAAGCACCAAAGCATTATTCATTTAATAAACAAGCTGCTAGAGGATTCTTTCTAAGGTTCATATTACTTTAATAACGACTACTTTCAGTGGTATGACGAAAGAAGACCAAATTTGTAGAGAACAGTAGGATCCTTGAAAGTGAAGCAAGGGCAATTCCTGCAAGTATAATGTGGCTATAATATAATGCCTCTCTTCTCCTTAGTACCCTTCAGATTCCAAATGTGTGCAGAACATGATACTGTTATCTGTAGGAAGAAAAACAAAGTGAGAAAGAATGGCTGGTTGCCTGGAACAAATTACAACTGTTAAAGGTGAGGCATAGCAGGGTGCACAATCCATTAACTTTAGATATGTTGTATATGCCCGTGATGGTCACCCTCCAGGAAACATATTCTTCTTTAGCAGTTAAGTCATATATCCTGTGTCCTCACTACAGAAGATCTAATTCAAACTGAATGCTACCAGATTCAAATATACTAAATTTTAAGTCCTTTGACTCATAATTAAAAGCTGGCATTACTTCTAATTATTTAATGTTGCAAGGATTTTTAATGATGAAGAAAATTTTTTTGCTCTTGGATAACATTTATCTGCAGATTTGCACACACTCTCTCCAAAAGAGATTAAATTGAGCATCAAAGAAGCATAGACCATAGATGAACTCCTCAGTAGAGTTGAGGTTAGATCCCTCAATTCACTACCTTGTTCCTGGATCACTCTGCCAGGAGAGGTCAAAATTATAGTATTCCTAGAATCATAGAATTGCCTAGGTTGGAAAAGACCTTTAATATCATCCAGTCAAACCATAAACCTAGCACTGCCAAGTCCACCACTGTGTCCTAAGCACCACATCTATCGGATCATGACTCAACCAGTTCCCTGGCCAGCCTGTTCCAATGCTTGATAACCCTTTCAGTGAAGAATTTTTTCCTAATATCCAATCTAAACACCCCTGGTACAACTTGAGCTTATTTCCTCTTGTCCCAGCAGTTGTTGCTTGGGAGAAGAGACTGTCCCCCACTTTGCTACAACCTCCTTTCAGGTAGTTGTAGAGACTGATAATGTCTCCCCTCAGTCTGCTTTTCTCCAGGCTAAACAACCCTAGTTTCCTCAGCCACTCCTCATAATTCTTGTTCTCTAGACTCTTCACCAGCTTTATTGCTCTTTGGACTCACTCCGTCATCTCAATGTCCTTCTTGTAAGGGGCCCAAAACTGAACACCAGGGCCCAGTACAGGGGGATGATCATTTCCCTGGTCCTGCTGGCCACATTATCTCTGATACAAGCCAGGATACTATTGGCCTTCTTGGCCAGCTGGGCACACTGTTAGCTCACATTCAGCCAGCTGTTGATCAATACCGCCTGGTCCTTTTCTGCCAGGCAGTTCTCCAGCCACTCATCCCCAAGCCTGTAGTGTTGCATGGGGTTGTTGTGACCCAAGCACAGGACCCAGCACTTGGTCTTGTTGAACCTCCTACCATGGGCTTCAGCCCATCAATCCAGTCTGTCTCTGGAGAGCCTTCCTACTCTCAAGCACATCAGCGCTTCTGCTCAGCTTGGTATCTAGGGCCACAAAGTTGATTAGGGGACTGGAGTACCTCTGCTGTGAGAATAGGCTAGGGAGTTGGGATCGTTCAGCCTGGAGAAGAGATGGCTCCGGGGAGACTTCATATCCTCTTCCAGTACCTAAAGGGGGCCTACAGGAGAGATGGTGAGGTACTCCTTATCAGGAAGTGGAGTGATAGGACAATGGCAATGATTTTAAACTGAAAGAGGGGAGATTTAGATTAGATATTAGGAATTAATTATTTATTGTGAGGGTGGTGACCTGGAACAAGTTGCCAAGAGAAGTTGTGACTGCCCCATCCCTGGAGGTGTTCAAGACCAGGCTGGATGGGGTTTTGAGGAACCTGGTCTAGTGGGAGGTACCCCTGCCTATGGCAGGGGAGTTTGGAACTCAATGATCTTTAATGATCTTTAATGATCATTGAGTTAATGATTCCAACCCAAACCATTCTATGACTCTCTGATTGAGTCTGAATTCTGCAAACATAATGAGGGTGCACTTGATCCCTTCATCCAGATCATTGAGAAAGGTTTAAACAGAACAGGCCCCAGTACTGAGCCCTGGCGAACACACTTGGTTTTGAGCTCAACTGGATTTAACTCTTCACAATTCTCTGGGCCTTGACATCCAGCCAGTTCTTTACCCAGCAAAGAATACTCCCATCTAAGCCATGAGCAGCCATTTCCTCCAGGAGAATGATGTGGGAAACAGCATCAAAGGCTTTACTATAGTCCAGGAAAACAGCATCCTCAGCCTTCCCTCATCCACTAAGCTGGTCACTTTGTCATAGAAGGAGATCCTGTTAGTTAAGCAGGACCTGCCTTTCATAAACCCGTGCTGACTGAGTCTGATCACCTGATTGTCCTTCATATGCCACATGATGGCACTCAGGATGATCTGCTCTTTAGCCTTTCCAGGCACCAAGGTCAGACTAACAAGCCTGTAGTTCCCTGCATTCTCCTTCTGGCCCTTCTTGTAGATGGGTGTTGCATTTTCTATCTTCCAGTCATCTAGGACCTCCCCAGTTAGCCCAGACTGCTGATAAATGGTAGAAAGTGGCTTCATGACCACTTCTGCCAGCTTCCTCAGTATCCTTGTGTGGATCCCATCAAGTACCTAAGTGGTGTAGCAACTCACTAAACATTTCTTCTTGGGTTATTGGGGATTGATTCTGCTCCCCATCCCTGTCTTCCAGCTCAGGGTGCTGGGTACTCTGAGAACAAATGTTTTTACTATTAAAGAGTGAAGCAAAAAAAGCATTAAGTACCTCAGCCTTTTCCTTATTCTTTGCCACTATGTTTCCCCTTGCGTTGAATAAAGGATGGAGATTCTCCTTAGCCCTCCTTTTGTTGTCAGTGTATTTATAGAAACATTTTTGATTGTATCTTATGGCAGTAGCCAGATTAATTTCTAGGTGGGCTTTGGCCTTTCTAATTTTCTCCCTGTATAACCTCACAACACCCTTGAAGTCCTCTTGAATAACTCGCCAAAATATCACTTATCTTTGTGAAGAACTACAGACTCTTTCCATTTTACCAGGGGGCTTTTGAGCATATGTTTATATCCAGACCGTCCGCTGGATGTCAAGTCATTTGCAGAGATGTGTGTTCACTGTGGCTCTTTTAAAGATCACTGATTCCTGCAGGAGAACTAACTCACTGCCCACTAACCTACTGCCAAGCATCACTATGGGTGACAAAACCTAACCACTGCAAACAGATGCTGAAACTACTTCAGATCCACTCTGCTGTTGTAAATGTACTTTCTGTATAGTAAGTGGCAAAGAAAAGAGGTTAGACTAAATGTCTTCCTAAGGTCACTTCAAACCTGAATTTTCCTATGATCCTATGACATGTGGCAATTTGGTACACGAGACACATACTGCTCCTACTGCATAAACCTGAGGATTTACTGTCTATTATTACTAAGCTGTTGTTATGCTTCTGCCATCTGATGTGAGGTGCTGCATAAATCAACAACCTGATCATGTGAGTTACCTTCCTCTGGTATGCTTCTCCACATAAAACACTAATATATATATATTTATAATTTATATGTCTATAAATGATAAACAATACTATTTATTACATTGACCCACATGAAAAAATAGTGAAAAGTGAGCTAAACTAAAACCCAAGGAACTTTTTGACAATTTAGCAATGTCTGTGCACTGTGCTACATCCTTGAAGCAGAAGCCCACACATGACGACAGAGCATGAAGTGCGTTTCTTGGAGCTTTACAGCAACCTGGGCTGTACTGCCAGGAACAGCACAGCTCTCAGCCATGTTCAACACTTGTGCAACGCTGACTTGGAGCAATATCAGAACGGGACCCCCCTCTATGACAAAAATAGGGCTGACAAAGTTGTGGAAGGAGCCAACACTTAACGACAGATACAGCGTGTGGCAAAAGGGAATGCTGCTTTGAGCGTAATGTAAGATAAGATTACATTTATACAGCACTACTGTTTGCAGGAAGAGAGATGTTACCCCTCCAACACAGGCACACTCACACTTTGTAATGAATCGCAGATTAACTGTGATTTTATTCCTGCAGATTCAAAGGGCTGTTGTAGAGTAGAAGGCTGTCCTACTGCTAACAGTGCCAGAGAGTTGCCTCATTTCACTTAAGAGAAGAAATTCCAACATTACACTAACAGAAGTGCTCAAAAAAACCTTTTCCCACCTATGCTGCCCTTGTCATCATGAACTCAGTCCTCGGATATTAACTATTTCTGATTATTTCAATGAACAGTCCACTACCTGGTGTCAGCGGCCAGGCACTCAAAATCCAGAGAGTGATTCAAAGCGTGAACACTTCAATGGAAAGACATGCCCTGACTCCCATCCTGACTCGCATGGGCTGAGGGTCAGGCTCTTAGAGTCCGCACATGACTGGTAATTTTTAAATGATTACAATGAAAGGAAAGACTGCCTTTTTAATGCCCAAGCACAACAGCTGCAATGTCACTGGGGTTGTGTTCTGAGATGCTCCTAGACTGCAGCCCAAATAAGTGTCTTAATGATACTTTGAAAATATGTAAAGCACTTCTTTTATATGCAATGACAATTCTGTCTGGGCAAATTGTCTGTTTGTCCAGCCAGAACAGAATTAGAATTAATGAGTAAGATTCTACTCCAATTTGCACAAAATGCAGCTACAGTAATTACAATTAAGCTACGCTGTGTGTAAACTAGGGCAGACTTGGGCTAAGTTACTTTATTTATGACAGTGAGTTTATAATTACATAGCACCTTTCAACTCCAGTGTACCTACTGCTTCTCTGAAAAGCGATGCACTACACAAGGTTCTGCTTTTGTTACAAAGAGCTGCTGTTTAACAGTTCTCAACCACCAACTTCTGAAAGCTCGCACAACAATAAGTTGTTATCAAAGCTACAGAAAGAGTTTGGAGAAACAAATTACAATTACACAGGAATTTGGACAGTATGCAGGCACTTCACCTCTACTCCTGTAAAAAATGCCTTTAGAACTTTAATGTTCATATTTGATGATAATCTTGTCTTGCTACCATATGGACAAGACAGCTTATCTGGCATATTGTCCCAAGGTGACAGTTTGAGTTACCCAGAGGTGACACCAAATGATGACTCAAAGGTGTATTTCTGATTCAAAGAACTATCATCTCTTAGTTGCAGTAATTTTTATGTATGGTAATTATGTTCCTATGTTATATATGGTAATTTATATGGTATAAAAATATATATCTGATGCTAAACAAGTAACAAAATATAGCGTAGGTTTGTCTTAAAAAAGGGGGTAAATGAAATGAGTTTGTTGAGGTGCACAGCACCATCTACAGAAGGGAATGTTGATGTCCCACAACTTAGTACTATTAACACCTCAAAGGAAAAAAGCGATGACCTAAGTGCAACATGAACGAAAACAGTGATGGTTGACAAAACAGTAATAGCAGACTCTATTGGTGGGTGGTGAACTAGAATCAGATAAATGAACCAATATTTGTTCCAGCAATTCTCTCATATTCCCACTGCCCTTATATTAGACCAGTGTAAAGACAGCAGCATTCCAGACAATATCTCATGTATCTTGGGATTATAATTGTTGACCCTGTGAGACATTTGGCTTTGTGGATTCTTGTAGAGTGGGTGAGGTGTTATGCAGGAAGATACAAGCATTCCTAAACTCTTGCAGTCTGAAAGACACCAATAATTTACAAACCCGTAATGGAAAAAAACAAACTGCTTTATTTCAAAACTTTTAGCTTTTTGTTGGCAATGTCTTGATATATAAAGCAAGACTATATAATGAATGATACCTGCTTGTCAGCACTCTGCACACTGAGGGATAGGCATTTCCACATACTAATAGGCTCACTAAAATCAGGAGGCCGGAGAAGCTTGTAGATCTTCCCCATTCTGGCCTTTCACTAGGTTTTAGCTAGAAAAGGTGATTGTTTTCTTCTTTCTTTCAGTGGCAGTACCTATATTTTAAAATAAGATTTGGCAAACAGGGTACAGGATAGAGGGAAAGGAGGTTAATGTTAAAGTCCCAAGAAACTCTAAGAGGCCTCATTTGGTCATTAGGCAACATCTACACAGCCACCAGTATGCAGGTGAGTGAGGGAGCTATACCTTAGGGAAAAGCAACAAATTCAGTGGTACACTCCAGCTTACTGAACAGAGAAGAGGCCGCTGGGAATTGGCAGCATAGTCCTTGATAGTGAAGTGATTTCAGGGAAAACGTATGGAAGCCAGCATACGGTTATGCCATCTGACTCCTTACTATACTTTAAAGGACAGAGGTCTTGTAATAGCATGGGTTTATAATGCTACAGCAGCCCAGAGTATATGTGCTTCCCTCCCAGTGCAAACTTCTGTCCCCTTCATACACCTATCAGGCTGTGTCTGTCTGATTGACTACAGCAAGTGACTTTGGCCAGGCAACACACAGCCCTGAGGAGGAAGGGCTATAACATATTAATATAAGAATGTAGTTGATTACAATATAAGCCACTGAAAGTGAGCTGACTATAGCACAAGACTGGAAGAATGCGGCTGTCTGCAGGGTCCCGCCGGGAGTATGTATCTATCTATACCTACAAGCGTGCGGCTGACTGCAGGCAGCTGTCATGCAATTCGAGTGGTCTGGTGGGGTTGTCACCTATCAAACCATCGCACCCGCCGTTATTGTGCATTTAAATACACTTCCCATCTGCCTCCTGGCAGCTAACTAGTGCTGTCCCCAGCAAGGAAGGAGGAGGAAAGGGTCTCTCTGGCTTTGATTAGAAGTTTCTGAATCTTCAATTTGACAGAAAGTTTTGTCCTTCAACTAGCAAATGCCATTCAGCTCTTGTACTCAAGGGAATGATTCCATTATTAAGAATCTGATTTATTTTTAATAACCCTTCTGCTGTATATATAGGAACACCCTGGATATTATAATCTAAAAAAATCCCTCAGGGTAATTTGTTTTGGAACAAATATACTGTCTGGGAATTTTTGAATAGCGGACAGTAATCAAGCGAGGTGCATTTTCTATATCTGATGTGTTGTAAGAACACACTGAAGAGTACAGCAGTTTTTATTTTCTTCTTCTGATACACACAAGCAACATTTAAATAATAAAGCATTGCAAAAAATAGATCTAAATAAATTCTTAATAAAGGATCAACCAATACTGCAATCAGACCCGTCAGAGCCATCCCGCCTGAACGCCAAAGAGTCCACCTGCTCTGAGCTGACTGCTATATTTATATATGTATCAGGCTGGGATTTGCCAATTACTCTCAGCCCTTAGTTAGTGGAGCTCACCCCTGTACAGTCTCAGAGAGGATGCTTAGGATACCTCTTCACAGGGCTGTGGCCATCCTCTCCAGCTGGTTCAGCATGCCTCCCATGCCCAGCTCCCCTTCTGAGTGACGGGCGCTTCCAGGCACCTGTCTTCTCCTTGTCGGTGGAACAGTCCACTGCCTTTCAACTCTCACCTTCTATTGCCAGGTCTCCTGCCCCAGAGGCTTGACATGCAAGTCTTAGCTGGCCTCACCTCCCTTTCTTCAGTACTGGTACATGTGAGTCCATGCAAACATTCCAGGTTGGAGCTTTTGATACCACTCTCCACTTACATGGATCGAGTAGGCTGAGCTTTTTCCTATTCAGTTGTATGAGCTATTAGCATGTGAATGTTTTGTCCCTTTCCTCCCCTAAAAAAAGAAAGCTTAAAATGTTATTTGCTTTGGATTCTAAGAAGTACAAACTCTACCACATGGCAGACACATGTGAATCCATATGCTAGCATGTCTGTAAAGCCGAGAGATTAAAGCCTGAAGTTCTATTAAATGCTCTCCTTTTTTTTTCTTGCATGCAACATTTTTAGATCAAGCTCTAAATGTTCACCGACTCATGAATATTTTTGAGCCAGCTCTGTTCACTCTGATAAATCATGCTCCTTGTGTGTTGGTTTAGTGACAGATAGTTACCTGAAAACTTCTAATGTAAAATGGTTTATGACCGTCTGAGGGGAAAAAAATCTGTGATCTTTGCCTGACTGCTGGAACAGTATGACAAGGGGAAACATACTGTATTCAAGCCCCACAGCATGCCAACTTTCTTTCTTTCTTCTAGAAATGGACAGAACTGAAAGGAAAATGACTGCTGGCATATTGTGAAAGTACTTCCAAGTTTGTACAAGCTCCAGTGATAGATGCAAACACAGACAAAGCCCTTCATAGGAAACAAAAAGTTTTGCAAAGAAATCTGAAAAATATCTTATGAAAGAAATAGAACTATTTTTCCAACAAAAATAAACAAATGCTCTCTAGGTTTATGTTCCAGAGTCAGATTTATTGTAGCTGCTAAACCAAATACAGATATTAAAAATAATGTTATTCACACTGTAAAAAGAACATATTGTATTTAAAGCAATGCAAAAAAAGCCTTTCTTCTTTTAGACATCTCAAATACAAGGATTGCCTTGTCTCCTTGGAAGTTAACTACCTTGAATTAGCTCATTTTACCACGGTACTTGGGCATATGAACAGGCAGTTGGCTAACAAGTTACCCCACATGAACTGCTCTGTGATAGCAGCTCGTATGTACACTTCCACACAGATGTAAATGCAGGACAGTCTGATTTAGCCGAGCCCTAATGGCCATCAAATTCAGCCCGTGAATTAGAGATCCCTCTGGAATGGAGAAAAAGTTGTCTTCTGTTCAGGTGAAGAATGAGAAGGAAACTACCAGAAGACAGCAGAAAGACATTATTCCTCCCCAAGATGGTGATTGGGCAGTAGCAATCTTTACCGGAGTCATCATCAAATATCTCAGATCCCCCACCACACCAGCCCTGTGCTAATTAAAACAGACATTGAGCTTTTAGTTCTTCCCCTGCCAATCCTTTAATCCTACATTGGTCCTAGAAACTGGTGAGTTATTTGTAGAATAGAATACCTCTAGAGAAGTATGAAATTTCATTCTTTTGCAATAGAAAAGTAAGAGGTAATGGAAAAAATCTCCTCTCGTTGCTGGGTGGAATTGCATTAGCATAATACAGGATTCTGTAGTTAGGGTAATCAATGGTGTTTATTTTCCTGATTAGAGATAAATCGCATCATAGTTATACTACCATCATTAATATGACATCGCCCCTCTGTTCAGCTCTGGCCTCCGAGTAAGAACTGATAAAGATGTCTTATAGGGTGGAAACAAATTCCACCATCTATTTTAATGATCAAAGTCAGGAAATCTAGGATTTTTTTCTCCAATGGAATTCAAAGGAATAAGCCACCAAGATCTTCCTGATTTTCAGTCAGATATGGACATTAACTCCCTATAGATGTCTTTGAAAATATTAGCTTGAAGAGCTCAGTCAAGAGTCAAATTCAGCTCAGTAAATCCAGAGAACACCACTAACATCAGTTGCAATGAGTGGGAAGGATGAAGGGTAATTACAGTCCCAGCTGCCAAATTCACCTCACTTGCAAGAAATCATGATTTGCACTGGAATTAGGAGATGGGGGAGACACAAGCACTCTGGAAACCAAGCCACTTTTATGAAATGGTAAAACATGGGCATAAGCACTTCATCTGTGCTTGAAAATCTTTTCCTGGATGGCTAGGGAAAGTCAGAAAGTAAATTTGTGCAAGGATTTGAATGACACCGAGACCATCCTTGTCACCAACAAGCAGGCCATCCCTCCTTTTTATTAAAAATACCATAGTACCTTGGTCTCTACTCAGATTAGTACTTTTGCATCTTTTATAATTACATAACGCTAACAATCAGCTCCCCATAAGCACCACAATTTTACTGATACAGTCTGCTTACATAAAGTTACCTGTATTTACAGTAAAAGTCCTGTTTATTAAACTGTTGTTATACTATCATACCATTATTCTTTATTAAACTATCCAATTGTTATTCTTTATCTATATGCAGTAAACTAGTGTGTTAAAACAGGCCCTCCATTAGAAAACAGTTATTTACAGTGTAAGAGCAGAGTCGCGCAGTAATCCACCATCACTTGAAGCTCTTGGGGAACCTCTGCAAAGATAAAAGGCAGCACAGGTCTCTGCAGCTGTAGCACATCATTCCTGACTCAACCCTCTGTAGTTCCCAGTCCTTTCCGGGGAGGCACCCTCCAGAGGCACTGCTGCTTGGCACTCCGAGCAAGTTCCCAGGCCAGCCCTACAGCAGCCACTCCCCACACTTGCCATTCTAATTTGGAGGAAACTCCATCCTTGACTGTTCAATATAGGAAATAAGGAGACAAGATACTTAAGGCAAAAAATAGAGCTATGTTAAGTCACCTGCCATTCTTAGCATCAGAAGCCTGCTGGAGCCATTTTCATATTGTGGTACTAAACACAGCAATCAAAACAGAAATAGCAGGTGGAATCAAGGATTTTACTATGGATTAAAAAACAATAAGATTTAATGTTTTGCCAAGCTTTTGGCTCAGTGACGCACTTCACTCAGACTATTCTAAACATACATAAAAAAATTTTCAATAGAAAACATTCTATGACTTGTATGGGACTGGGGCCAGCTATGGAGCAGGCATGTTGGCTTTACAGAGCAATCACTGTCTTACAGACAATCAATCAGAAAACCTCAGTCCAGAACATCTTATTGTTCTCACAATTGTGGTATCTGACCACCTTTAGGAGTAGATTGTTTGGAAGAAGTAGGTAAAGATTAATAAATTAAGGCATTAAATAAACACACCTGGACTTTCTGTGCAGCACTCTGGTGATCAGTAATTTGGATCTAATCTCTTTCCTTCAGTGAAGCATGAATTCAGCAGTGATTTGGATCTCAATCCAGATTTGAAATTTAGATATTTAATAGGCCAGACTAAGTCCATGATCTGCAGATATTTGGAATTCAAGCAAGGATAGGACTGGAAACAACATTATCTCTTCTTTAAATTAGCCTCCTCTTTCCAATTTTCTCAGCTTGTCATCTTCAGCCTGCCTCATACCAGTCCTACCAGTCACCACAGAGAACAACGCACTTACCTGTTACTGACAATCTTTGCTTTGTATTCTTGCTGTTCTCTCTTACTAGTTCAGAGTTAACATATTGATTAAAAAAAAAAAAAAAAAGAAAAAAAAGAAAAAAAAGACAACCTCAATTGCTTTTCCCTGAATCATCTAATCAAATTACGTCCCTACAGCAGGAGGTAATTGCTCTTACCCTACAATTTTATATTCCCATTTCACCTTTGCTGGCTATTTTCTAACCATGTTTCCTATCAGTTTCCCAGAAGAAACAATCCACTACTTAGAGTAATATTCTCTTTCCTTGAAAGAGAGGTAAAGTACCTTGGAGCTCCTCCAGAGTGAGTTTTAAGGACCCGAAATGCAAAGTTCAATAGCACTTGCAAAATTCAATAACACTATTCCTTATTCTTGTGTTTCCGTAGAGCTGATAGACCCCAATGGAAACCATCTTACTCTTGTCCCCGTCCAGCAGTCAGGTGAATAATTCAGAAGAATAGCTAGAAAACTCAAATTTTGGGCTGGCTGGGAGAGATAATGTCATTGTGGTCATCTCTCAGACTTCTCCAGCCACGAGCATTTATCTAATATCACAACTCAGCCACAACTCACAAATTTGAAACAGAAACTAATTCGGGTAAATTCAGGAGGAGCGATAGGACAAGAGGAAATGGCCTCAAGTTGTGCCAAGGGGGGTTAAATTGGATATTAGGATCCAAAAGGACTATCAAACATTGGAACACGGTGCCCAGGGAGGTGGTGGAGTCATCATCCCTGGAGGTACTTAAAAGACAGGTAGACATGATGCTTAGTGACATGGTTTAGCAATGGTTTTTGTCAGTGTTAGGTTGATGGTTGGACTCAATGATCTGAAAGGTCCCTTTCCCAATTCAAACCTACTCGATGCTATGATTGTAAGAGTCAAAAACTAAAATACATAAATATAGACCTGTTCTGCAATAGTCTTTACACAGTGCTGTCACACATTCTTACCCACACAGACTACCAGCATTTCTCAAGTGGTCCAAAATATTTGTTACCACACGGGAAAAAAAAAAAGAGAAAATGTCTTCTTCATCAGCCAGTCTCCAATATTTTCCTCAACTACCTGGAACATCAAGCATGCTATGATAGGAAACAGCCTCCAGACAGTTTTCTACAATTCCACATGCAGTCTTCATAAAATCAACACATGTGACATGGGGATAAGTATGGACCTCACAAAATACTGCTCCCCTTTTAGGTCCATATTTGAGGTCAAGTTTGAAAGCAATCAGAATATCAGTATGAAGAGGTCTATAATTCCACTGCACATTTTCCTTGCTTTTTGTATACAGAGAAGCTATTATTATATATTAAATTATTGTGTGTAAAATTTTCAGATGTTTATTTTCAGACTACATGCTGCTGTCTAGATTATGTACAAACAGGGGGAGACAAAACATTTTCTTTCTATATTCTGATTCAATGTAGTTGAATCAGTTGCTCCTTGCTTTTTTTATGACAACTAAATGCTTCTTTTTTTTTTTCCCCAGATTTATATAGCACCTTTTTTTTTTTTTTATTTTAGGATCATAGTGATTTGTCAAGGACCACTTTTATTACCAGAATTTAAAGACTAGACTGAGCAACTGGTCTCATGGGCAAACCTGGGCACACAGATAAGTTTAGCAATGAACAGATTAATAGATATATAAATCTAAGGCTCCGAAGATGGAATGTACATTCAATCATTTCAGGGAGAAAAAAAATGAAATATTTGTCATGCTTATTTGGAAACAAACATCTAGAAAAACCTACTAAAATCTTCAGCAAAAATAAAAGATAACTTTTTCAGTTTGTACCTCCCTCTACTATGAATATCCCAGGAAACTACCAAAAAGAACACCAATACAAGATTCCTATTTTTCAGCTGCAATAAATTTTGTGTGCCATCTTGCAAGACAAAAGTGGGGAGGATGTTTTCATAAAGTTACTGCAATTGTGTAAGCCTTCGGTAGCCTGCATGGGTGAAACCAGTCAATTTAAATCAAATACCTCAGGCTCATAGTTATTCGTAATAGTTTTCTTTCTACAAATGGAGTGTGCAGGTGTATGACATCCTATTCTGATGTGACTAGCCCAGTACAAATACCTTCTATAAAATTCATCCATGGCTGTAGTGACTGTAAATCAGATTGCCCAAAAATGGCAGTTGCACTTCTGAAACTGCAGCGAACAGTGCCAGTGAAGTGCTTCAAAAATACTTCCACTCGATCAGGACAAAGTCTTTCATGAAGTACAAAGAACAGGTGTACATGTGAGCTAAGTTGTCTCTATTGTTTCTTAGCAAGCCCTCTCATTTTTTTGTACTTCAGCCTTGTGTCCATTAAATGCAATTTAGCAGGATCATCAGAGCTTGAAAGGGCAGATCAAACAGCACTGAGAATGCCAGCTGTGCAGGCCCCAATTCAGAGTGTACATTAACCTTGGCATTCAGCAATAATTTAGTCTACTCAAGACAGGAAGATGCTCTATTTCTATCTTGCATGTTGGTCCCATTGTATCTTTCCTCCTGAAACAAATTCATGCATTTACATACATATGTGACAAACTGCAGCAATTTATATATATGTGTGTATGCACATGTATATGTGGCACAGAGAATTATAAATCTGTCTCATAATTAATTCTAGATGTGCTCAGGGGTGAACTAATATCTCAGAAGCCCTTCCAGAGGAACAGACTGTTTCTGTTGTTGTTGTTATTATTATTTTTATTAATATTTTACAGTGCCTGAGCTGAAGGAAAAGAAACCTCAGTAAACACAATGACTCTACAAGTTCTTATTCGCATCTTTGTGGTACTGTGGCTGAAACCTGATGACTGAGGCAGAGGATTGTGCTGAAGGCACTTATGTTAGGAAGAAGATAGTGATCAGTGATTGTACTCTAAAGGTAAACAATGAAACAGCATTGTATTAGGGTTTTTCTTTCCTTTTTAGTCCACTGTTAGCCAAAACCTCTCAAGCAGTGTTTTCCTTAGCACCTGAAGATCAGAGACATGCAGAGTGATTTGCCTCCCAGTCAAGACAGTCTGTGCACCTCATCTAATATAACTACATGCATGATATATCTCTCAATTTCACAGCATATTTCCTCCTGACACTTTTTTTACTGTATGAGATGTGTAGCAGTACAAACCTTGAAAGCTGATCAAGAACTAAAACCTGCAACTGTCCTTACAGTAAAAGAAGGCAACAGTAAAGGATTAGTGTCCCCAGTGCTTATTACACAGATTGTTAAATTCTGTACTAGAGAGACAATTGTTATTTTAACTACTAGTGACACAGCTAGCATTTACACAGTAGCATTTCTTCTGCTACACCCAGCACTGGAGACATCCCAGGAAAGGTAAGCTCCAAAAGAAGAGTCATAGAAGAATGACCAATTAATGGGCAAAGTACAGAAATAACCTGTTGTGGCTTTTTCTCCCTCTCTTTCTCTCTTCCTGTTCTTTGCTTCTGTACCAGATTGTGCTATAGAAAACATTTTGCTTGGTTTGATTTTTCCTAAGCACTGAAGTTTATTTTGGATCAGTGAGGTGAGAAACCTTTGAAAGGCTCCTGAGACTCCCTAAGCCCGAGAGTCCAGCGTTTGCACCTGTCAGGATAACAGTTTCCTTCAACAGATTGCTAACTTGGAAATTTAGCAGACATATTTCTGCATTTATTTCCTTGTCTGCCTTAGCAAGAAAAAAAAAGCAGTATTGTGTAGGTAACATGTAATCAAAGGTTTCACTTGTCAGATTAAGAGGATTGTGATTTTTTCAGAAGTGAAAAAAGCAGCAGCAAAGTCAGTCTGTATTGCAAAGTCCCCCAGGTACACAGACAGTAGTTAGCTTGTCTTGGAGAATGTTAGAAGGATTAAAAGACTATATTAAAAAAAAAGAATAAATAAATGGGGTTACTCTGATTAAGGAAAGCAATGGTTACCTGTGTGTTTGCTTAAATCTTTACAGTCAAATTAAGGACTTAATTACTTTTTAGTCAAGGATTCAGGTTCTGCTGTGGTAGAGAACTATAAAGAGACAAAACTAATTAATGCAAAAAATTCAGAGTCAGAGAGTAAAAAAAATTCTTGCAATATCCATTTCCTTTAGACACATTTAAGTTAGTGAAAGGTACATCAAATAATATACAGATTTCTTCTGATGAAGTATTGCAACATTACCTCTTTATTCTTCCTTCCATTTAAAAATAGATTCAGTATTTAAATACAAAATTCATAGTGAACAGATCCTGGGATCTGGACATTTGTAGACAGTACAAATCACACCCACAGAAAGATACAAATTGACTTCAGTCTGAAGGTCAATAGTTTCAGAAGCTCCTAAGTTCATTAGCATTCCAAGATCACATATAAACCCCACTTTGAAAACGAAGAAAATGAGAACTTGAGCTTCACCAAAAAGGGAGAATTAGGCTATGTCACCTGCACAAACCAGGTATAGTTGAATAGATTGCTTGAACTTTGCCATTTTTCAAAAATGCGTGTCTGCAGTCACAAACCCTGTTGGAAGGTAATATTGGGTGCTTATATGAGCCTTCAGATACCTCCTGGCTTTTTAGAATACAGACCTGTGGCCCCACAGTATCTAAACCTGACCTGCTGGCTGGCTGTATCTGAACTTGTGCTGCTTTGTGAAAGGGTCATCTGCTTTCCATCGTATCAGAAATGCTCAAAAGCTGATCCAGTTAATGCTTATCTGTAACAAACTGTGAACCAAAATCACAACCAACAGTCACCACAAATGAGTGTGAGACACTACATTGCCTTCCCCGTTGCCTTCCCCTTTGGTCATGCACCCTTTTGATGTTACCCCAACAACACTAAGGAAGAGTAATGTAGGTACCCCACAGCAGCTCATCATCTCAAAATTACATTTATGCTGAGCCAGATCCTGCAGCTTTTGCATTAGTTTATGCTGACAGAGCAGAGAAAAGCAGCTGCACAGTAATGGAGACTCCTGCCCTACATTTCTGTTTCTATTTAGCCCAAAGGAATCATAAGAGGATGACCACATCAATCATAAACAATCCAAATGTATTTTGATGCATACTATGAAGCTGGGTGAATGATGCATTAAAGAAGGTTGGGCCGATTTGTTAAAATAGAAACGATGAATGAAATTACTTTGTGCTTTGTGAATATTCAGTAGTCAGGTTGTGCTGTTAAAACGTTCAAAGGAAGCACATATGCATTAAAATATTTACAAGCACATTTGTGCTAATGTTGATGGAGGTAACATTCTCACTGCCATCTTCACATCTCCATCAAAATTCCATTTACCCAAAACAGGGGACAGAGACAATGATATGTGCCCTACTAAATCACTCTAATGCAACATGTAACACCTGAGATATAAAAAAATAAAATAAAGTCATGAAAGCTAAAGAGATTGCATAGATTGCTAAACAAAAGAGAGCAATATGGGAACTACAAAATATGCAACTCAGTACATAGACAATTCATATGTATAACATGAAGAGATAACCCCTGGAGCTAGTTAGTACTTCCCAAACTCATCATGAGTTTGGGAATGATGAAGGATGGTATGAAGGATACAAGGATCTCATCAAATTATCTTTACACAAAAGCAGTAATACACAGTGAGGAACAGCTCAATCTCAAGGAGCCTTTTGTCCAAAATGGGCAAATGAGGTAAATAACAGGCCAATGTAGAAGCAGCCTGTAGATGCTCACACTAAGTCACATCTCTGAGACATGTCCCCGACACTGTGAAAATGGATGGCTCTTGCCAGTGCTGCTGGTGCTGCTTGGTAAATGGTCCCAGACTGGGATATGGGCCAGGAAGCAGAAAAGACCCCGCACCTGGCACAGTATGCCATGGGTAAGTAGCAATCAGAGGCAAAGAGAGGACAGAAAGCTCCTCCAGCCTCTCTTCCCCTGCTGAATTCATACCTAGGTAAGTCACGGAAAGTGAAATTATTTATCCTGGTAGTCCAGCTACAAAACTAGGAAACTTCAGGCTTCCCAGCTTTCAACACAATGTGCTTTCCATTAAAGCATGCTTCTTCCAAGTGCTCTTGTATGTTGATGTCACCCCTAAAACCTAGATCGCAGCTTGTCATCTATTAACAGGTCACCCAACTCTAGTATCATCCTTCCACCCAGAAAAAAAAGAAAAAAAATTTAAAAATATATTCCTCTGTACCTCATGCTTTTAGATATACCATCTCTGACAACTGTGATAGAAATGCTCAGTGTGAGGGCTACGGAACTCGGCAATAGGCTTACATGAAGTGTGAGCCACGCACTCATCAATGCTGGCCTGTGCTTCATCACTGATTTATGCAGAGGTCTACATAATACACACTCACTCTTGAGGAACTTGTCCAATTGTAATTGCAATCATTAAGAAGCCTTGGAGTACTGAGCATGGCTAAGTCTTCTAAGAACCTGTTTTGAAAGAAAATGATCATGGCAAACTGGCATCCAAGTAAAATATGAACCATGTAGCATTTTATTTCCTAAGTCACACGTTTCATGCTGCCTACCAGCTTTTAAAGGTCAGACATGTAAACTTAAGAAGTGTTTGTGAGTGTAAACTGGTTGCAAAGCTTTTTTTTTGTCAGTTCTATGAAGCAATAACCCATGAAATATAGTTGATATCTCATGGGCACAGTTCTCCATGCCTGCAAACATTTAAAATTGCACTTGTGGTACATAAAAGATTTATAATGATCTCACCCACAAATATAAATTTTATCCCACATAGGAGAAAAAGACCTAGAAGCAGAAGCAGTGAACAGCTGAATATGAGCACAGTGTCATAAATTCATAACACTTACAGCGTTTTAACAACCAGTCATAAATGTGACCGATTTCAATTTAATTTATGAGACTTTGTGATAGAACCAGGATTATCTCCTCAAAACTGAGTTTTAAAACACAGTGGGTACAATTACGGCTGTACTAGCATGTCAGTTGAGGCATAGGGGATTGGGGTGGCCATCTGGAAGGTCCCTGAGCCATGCTTCATGTACAGGGTCAGGCAACTGGAATTGAATGGGCTCCTCTCAAACCATAGTGGAGATCCTACTACTGCTCCAAGTCAAGCAGCACATCCCTTCACAGCACAAGATGCCACTAAGGGGCGTGTTAATAAGGGTTATGCAACTTGCCATCACCAAACTTAGCACTCTTTGTATGGTACAGCTGGGCAATAGGTGGCCAAGACATACATCATGGTACTGCTGTGGTTATTTCTCATGCAGGTATCAGATTCACCTCTTCTCCATCACCTCCCCCATGCATTCACATAACTCAATCATTGTAATTTTTTACACATATTTAGACAGATTTCTCTGGACTGGAATTTTTAGTGGCAGTTATTTGAAAGAAAAGGATAATTGGAAAGGGACTGGAATATAGCATCCAGCAAGAGGACAGGGGATGAAATAAGAATTGAGATATGCTTGCTGAAGCATGCTTCCTCAGGCATCACTGGAAAGGGCTCATATCAATCAGCTGCCATAAGTTAAAAACCTTTGCTTTCCAAAATGCAATGTTACCTTTCTCCCACAAATGTACCATTTCAGTCCAGTAACTATGGTAAAAAAAATCTGAATTTCAGCTACATGAATCTCATAAAAACTCCAAGAAAAGCCCTGATATCTAGCAAGTCAACAGAAATGTTTATTTTCTTGTACATAGAGATTGAATTTTATTTTGGGTCTGGCAAGAGGAAAATTTTTGAAATACCCTGGGGAGTCAGAGTTTGCCTCAGAGCGCTCTCTTTCTGCACCTGTCAGAAGTTTGATTTATTTATTTTTTCTCTACTGTACATATTGGCAGCTTGGAAACCTAACAAACAAACAACTTGTATATTTTTCCTGTAACCTCATCAGGAAAAGCCAGGAGGAAGAAAACACAGTTTACTACCCAAGATTTTCACTTCCATTTTTATCTTACATTGCACTTGTTCTTACATGTGGAAGATAACAAACAGTCTCTTGTGTTGCCTATGTGTATGTATTTGAAGGCAAAATATTATGTCACAGTGTGAAGTTGTAATATTGTGCCTATTAAAACATCAAAACTAGCTCAATATAGAAAAAGACATGGTGAGGTCAAGCTGCAGATGTATCCCCAAAGGTAGTAAGGAGAACATTTTAGTCCCAATTATTTTTAAATGTGTGTTGATAACTAAAGCATAATTCTTCTGGGTTAGAGGGATAATGAGTTTGCTAATAGCTGACGGCTACATCATCTGAAGAGGCAAAAAGGTTTTTTATTTGATTTACATTTCTTAAAAACTTTAAAGCGCTTTGATTTTCTTAGCAAGCAGATCATTGAACAATTAAAGAGATAAAACTTCTAATGACTGAAAGATTAATGATGTTTGTTAGTTACTGGTCGATATCTTAGTCAAACTACTTGCAAATCATTAGAGAGCAACATGGTAGTCAATTTAGTGAAATGTAACAGTGATCTGAGATTCTTGTGTAGAACTGTACATATAACTAGTAGTTAAAAATAATGCTGAATTCACACAATGCTCATAATAATTCTCGAAGTACTTTAGAAAGCAACAGAGATAAAAGTTACATGTTCTGTAATAATGAATAAGAAAGTGGCTACAGACACCACCAAAACTTCAGTGGTGTCACCACTGGAGTCTGAGGAGACAGTCTGTGCTCTGTAGAGAAGTACAGGACAAAAAAAAAAAAAAAAGCATTGGCAGAACAACGATGAGGAGCTTGCAGAGCCCTTGGCCTCAGAATAAAGTGGTTAATATCAAGAGCTCTTCAATCTCTGCGAGGAGGCCCTCTCCATACCATACTGAAATCATTGCAGTATCCAAATAATCTGGATGCATCTGGGACTGAGGTGCAAAGTTGCAGCA
>VZTM01029745.1:0-16304 GCA_013400555.1 Jacana jacana | reverse complement strand
AGCTCCAGACATGGCCTAAGACATGAATGATCTGATTTGTTGCTGAAAGCCCAACCAACTTTTCCCAAGTCAGTTATCTTAATAAGAGATATATGTCTTTCTTTATATACCTGTCACAGTTTATATTCTTCAGACCATCGCAGTTACTAGGAGTATTGTTTTGGGTTCAGAGATTAAGAACACCCCTGCCTCTGAAAGAAGAAAGAGAATCAATATGCATTCAAGAGTTTCACTAAGAAGCAAAGCTTCTAAGAGTATAAAATAGGATTTTTATTTTTTTTTTGCTTAAAAATGAAGTAACATCATCATCCAAAATGCCTTACCTTTCCAAGAAGTTAAAGGGGGCTCAAGGTGCTGAAGATATCCCCTGGAAACATCACCTGTCACCTTCAATGCGATCTTTCACACAAACAAAATTTGAGCTACAATGATAATCCATTTATCTGGCCTGGGTGTGCACGTGGATTTTGAAGCTCTTCTAGTTTTCTGCAAGTATTTCATTATTACTTATTTTGCCTCAAGCAAAGATGAAAAGAGTCTGAAGCAAGAAGAAATAGAGTTGTTTGTGTAGTCAGCACATGTCAGCAAGCCATGTCATACTCTGAGTGAGGCTTCTGTTCCAACCTCAGAGGTGCAATTCTTTCATCTTCAGTTTCATCACAAAACTATCAGAAAATTATGGTTTTTTTGAAAGCACGACTCTAAGATTTTTCTACACCTGCATTTGGTCTTCCATTCATGAAACCTTGGATGTTAAATTTACCACTGCTGCTTTTAAAATAGAGTGACCCTCAGGAGGGAGAAAAGGATGGATATTTATATCCTAATAGATGCAGGAACACAACTTGCATTTGCAGTGATACTTCAGCTATTAACTGAAAATGAACACGAATTCCCCAGAGGCTGAGGGTAGGGGAGAAAGATAACCTTTTCTTCCAAAATCAGTGGTCTGGAGAAATGACTGGAGAAAACTGAGTAAGAGGCTTCCATGATTTTAGTTCTCCACAGCAAAATACAATTATCCATATTAGTAGGGTCTTTTCCAAACATTTAGAATATGGCAGCCTCAATACCACAGTTTCAATGAAGGCTCATTTCCACTTACAGTGGGGGAGAGGGAGAGGGCAATATCATCATATTCAGGTAGCCTGTATCAGAATAATGTCAGGTGTCACAGGATCTAGAGTATCTACTTTTAAAGGAGTCAGTGAGGCTTCACTACTTACTGCTGTCATGTTCTGAGTCTCGGTTCACTCTGTGGGAAACAGCAGCCACAGCAGCCAAACTGGACACCAGCTGTGGACTGAAGAGCATCTCTTAAGCCTGCAGTCAAGATTTATTCAAGAAGTTTTGTGTGTGCCAGTGTAAAAATAATGGATCCTACAAAGGCTCTGAAACTGTAAATATTAGGGTTATCAGAGCTAAACAGTTAGCAACTGAGTTACACCAAAAGAGCAGTTACTCATTCACAGTACAATTTCAGTAGCAGATCCTAAATCTGCCCTGCTGTAATAACTAAAACATTGTCTCTAGTTTTTAAGAATATTATGTAATTGTCATCAATGTTTATCGACCCAGATAAACACAAGTATTCATTTTAGCACTCTGATTACAGGTAGTAGAACAGATAGGGAGTGACAGAAGACAAATAGCTAAACACAATTTTGCAACACTGAAGTTGGTGTTGCCATTTGAACCTTTTTCTTGGGTGCATAATATTCTTGTTGAAGCTGAAGTAGCCACCACTTTGGTATCAAAAGAGCAACACATGAATTTTAAATGATTGTTTGACAGCCTAGGTACAAAACTTCCCAGGTAAGAACTGAGGAAAACTATTAACATACATTTAACTGTCCCATAGCTCTGCATATTTCAGCTGGAAAATCATACAAGCCATTTGTCATCTAATGCAGAATGTATCATTAGTCCCCAAATTCTGTGAGGCATTTTCCATTTGCAGGAGAAGGTACAAAAGGTGAGGTAGGTTAAAAAAGTTCAAATAAAATAAATTATGCAATTAATTTTCATTCTATTATATATTATCACTATGTACTATTCCAGCACATATATGCCTTTTACATGCATATTTATTGTGGGATCCTTGTATCTAGATATATAGCAAACACTAGGCACACCACATCTGCTTTTCATCAGTTCATATTTTGAACCTGCTTGATCTTCTTGACCTTTCTCCAGCTTTTTTTCCATTTTCTTTGGAGACAAAATGGGTGGTTACATGACGGTATGGCAAACTACCTTTTTTCCATGAGACATGAGGCACTAAATAACTGGAAGCACTGAAGGCCCCAGGCTGACAGAACCTTTTTTGATCTAAAACATGACAAAGGAGTATAGACCAGCATCTCAGCCAGCAACTGGGAAGCAACAGGAGACACTGGACGTGGTGGTGATTAAATTAACGGGATGTTGGTTCCAATCCCAGCCCTGCTACTGGCTTACCTTACCTTCAACAAAACAGAAAATGGAAGGTAGAATGTTGCATCCTCTGCAAAGCACAAGGATGGCTGTGAGTGAGAAAGAAGTAAAAAGAGCTAAAAGTAATCATTATTTCAACACAATAACTGCATAGCCACTAGAGCATATTGAGTCACACACTCTCTCATGTATCACTTGAACAGCTATCACAGAATAACAGAATTTCAGATATCAAATTCACAAAGTGTCTATCCCCTGGAGAAATAGCTTTAGTCATCATATTGCTCCTGGACACCATAGGAGTTTCTAAAAGACAGCTGGTACATGGTAGGTCATCAGCATACCCACAGTCTGACCAAAAAGCAGGGGCACACCTGACTCTGAAGTAACACTGGGAAGTACATACCTAATGCTGCTCTTGACCATGGTACCAGTTTTCTGCTCCTGTTTATCTTTTTAATTCTCCAGAAACTTCAGTCCTTCCTTCCTTCCTGCTCAACCTGTCAGAGTATGAATAGGTTTCAAAACTGCAAGAACACTGTTGGGGTGTAAATAAACCATGGCTGAAAAGGTAAGACTTTCCACTTTTCTTATTTAACCGTATGATGTGTACTGGACATACCCGAGAATTTGCTGTTTCACAGATGCTTTTCTTCACCTTCCAACATACACAGTAGGCACCCAAATGCATTTTACTTATGTACCTTTCAGCTTGTGAAGAACAATAAACCAGTTTTACCATTCTGCAAATGAATGGGTAGATTCACTAGCATTAGTCAAACCTTGGCTCACGTAGACCAGGAGATAATAAAAGTCCATGCAATTTACTGCTGGTTTAATGAAACATATTTGCACTGAAGAAGTGCTACTTTTCTTTTACCAGCTACACTCACTTTATTACACAATCCTCAGTGCCCATGCCATTAAATCCACTAACTTTCTGGACCATAGCCTCTACAGACATCTTCCACTCAGGTAATGAATATCTTCCAGACAACATTCCTTTTATTGGCATCCATAAAAGTGCTAGCTTATTTGCCTCGCAAAAGTTAGATCTTTATTGGCTGTCTATGCTTCATTTAGTTAATTAAGAAGTAACCAGCAATAGCCCTGGTTTATCCTGATTTTGAGAATTTAGTCTGGGTCCATTTCCAGTGTTTTAACATGTCAGTTTAGTAGGATTTTTTTTTTCACTATACATTTCCCTATAGCCTAAAACTATGAATAATAATAATTTCCTATTATTTGTTTCCATTCTAGTCACACCTGAAGATTCACACTAGACTATGCATCTGGTGTGTCTTCCAAAACCATGACAAAAGAAAGTCCATGCTTTTCAGAAGCTCACAGAACAAAGAAGAAAGAAAAAAAAAAAAAAGTGGAAGTAAAAATTATATTATTAATGAAACGTTGACTGATAAGGTGACCTATCCATAGTAACATCTGGAGCCTGTGGAAAAGCCACAGGAGTCAGAAGAGTTAATTTTTTTTTCTCATTCCTGTGTATATAGATATCAAACACAATTAACTTTAAAATTCTGCTAAGGAAGTTTGTAGTGCTATATCTGAAAAACAGTTTTAGGCATTAAAGGTCATTTGTTTGTTGGGTTTTTTCCTTCTATATTGGGTTTATTCACACATTGGTGGTCAGACAAGCCCAGTAACAAAGCTCAGCCATATTGAGCCTTCATGGTGTTCATTCAGCGATCAAGAGAAAGATGACTGAAATAAAGTCATTCTTGATGGACACTCATGATTGGTATGGAATGCTATCTCAAGATCAGGTATCTGTGAAGTTTATGCTTCTCTTTCAGGTGCAGTGCTAGGTGATTAGCAGAATTGTGATTAGTTCATTACTCAGGGGCCAGTGCCAGCAACTGAAAGAAGACTACCTGTCTGCAGCAGGGGACACTTGCTAGCAAACTTATTATGAGACACAGCAGAGACAGATGCAGGGTGAGGGTTGGTCAATATCATCATCAGGTGTTTCTACAGGGCACTGGTGAACAGGAAAATATTTGTGATTGAAATATATTTCCTGAGTGTGTAGAAGAAAATACTTTATGGACACCTCTGACTGTGTATTATGTTTTAGAGGCTTTTCCATTTTGTAACTCACATATGTGAAATGAAGGGCTATTTTCTATCCCTGTCAAGTGTATATTAGGACATTTGGCTGCTTGGTAGATTACTATTTTGCAGGTACTTCTTGAACACGGATAATATATGCTGTATGAAGTCCTTTATACTTTGCACAGCCTGATCATTTTATGAGCACAGATTGTATGGAAGCTCCATGTGGTAGAAGCAGAGGACATGGGGCACATTCAAAAAGAAACTCTAAAACACACAGTCCATGGTATCCTGGGCTGTCTCTACAGCACCATCCTTCCCAGCCCATTTTAGCCCATGAGTTTTGTAATGTAGAAAGAATCTGCAGACCTCCAGTACATTGGCCTTCTGCTTTTTATTACCTCCTTATAAGAAAAAATACATTAATTGGCTGCAGTCAAGGATCTCCACGCCTATCTCCATGCCTTCATTTATTCTTGATTTGCTTTTGAAAAGAAAAAACAAAAGCCAACAATGGCTTTTCTTGTCTGTTTTTTATTACTCTAATTTACAATATTTTGTTGAAATACTGCACTGAACAGACTGCCTCTCCCTGTCCCCTGAGGGTATTTCTAATGCATTGATATACATGCTAAAGAAAGATTTGTGTTCCACATGGACCATGGCTTCAAACACAGTAGCAGCTCTTCAGTACAAAAGGTGCATTGCTCTGAGGGAATGTTCTACAGTCAATCTGATTACTTCTGTGACCTTTTCACAATGAAACAAGGAAGATCATAAGACCTACACATTGCCCACTCCATCCCCAGCCACAGAGCTGTCGATGTCTTGGTGAAAGCTGTAGCTGTAGCTCTACATACTTTCCTCGCAGCAGTTGCTGCCTGACGCAAAAAATTCCTTTGAAGAGGGAGCCAGGCTGGCCACACAGTGCCAAACCAGCAGAGTGTTGGAGAAAAGTTTTAGAATGATAGCTGTGTTAATATTAATTAATCTATATTAATTATAATAGTATTATCATTATAACTATTAAAATATTTCCTGGTTTTATAATCAGAAGAAATCCATCCAAAAATAGAGATTCCTGCTGCAGTGGCCCCGTAATTTTAATGGGTAACAGAAGTCCCAGCAACCAATGATTGAGCATTGGGAGTGAAAGCTGTTTAACACCTAAGACTGAGGAAGAACAGCTACAATATCTGGATTGTTTTCTAAGCTCTGCTACAGATTTCTTGTATCTCCTGGGGCTAGGCACTTAACTGTAGGAAATTGTTCAGCATCTGTAACCTGCAGTGCACTTTGGACCCCTGGACCTTCACTCATCCAGAACAGGGATCCAGGGAAAAAGGAGATTCATCTACTGGTAGAGATTGGAGTGATGGCAAAAGAGTCATCCAGAACCTGGGAATAGTGTTCCTTAACTTCTGCAGTACTGACCTCTCTTAAGAATAAAAGTATAGAAGGAAGACAGGGAAAGCAATCTAAGAACAAAAGACAGAAAGCAGGAAAGATGGGAAAACCTCCAGCCCAATCAGGTCCTACTTTAGGAAAGTCTTTAGGTTAAAAAGATTATAAGAGTGCAAAGAATTCTTGTCTCCATATATACAAGGTGCTGCTATGCCTTTGTGAGTTACGCCAAAGGAAGACTGCATTAGCTGAAACAGGTCAGGAATCAACGATAAACAGTAGCTTGCATACTTCAGGGAGCTGAAAAATGTTATAAGCAATAAGAATACTCCCTCAGAAATTCTCCACCTTTCATTTTCTTGCTTGAACTGTGCCCCCGAAATGTGTACAGAGGTCTGGGTAACATGTCTTACATTCTGACATTTCCCAACTTTAACTGACAGAGAGCAGAAATGTCATAAGAAAAAAGGAGCATCAACAGTAGAGAGGAATACGGGCAATTAGGCCTTCACCCTGACACATCTCCCCAGGCAAGCAGGCTTGACGAAGCCAGAAATGTTGCTTGAGCAGGGTCTAAGACCCCAGTGCAGAAAGCATTTAAACATGTGCTTTTGATTTCAACAAGATTTGACCAGATACTTAAAGTTAAGTGCAGTTTGATGAACTGAAGCTTGATGAATGGTTGCAGGATCAGACCTTTACACCATTCAACTCAAAGCTGCTTTTAAAGACTTTGTTTCCATGTTTATAATGCTCCCTTCTAGAAAAATCACTATTCAAAATAAATCTTGATTATTTTCCTTTACAGTGGCATTAAATCCTGAAATTAAATTAATTAGTTGCTAATTTTCACTCCGCAAAAATGTGTTGACACAAGGAGTATAATAAACAGTGGTTGGGTCAGATAAATAGTGAAGCATTTACCTGACCCCAAACCATTATTATAATTAACTCCTTCTGACACATTGCCATTTATTCCTCAATCTACCGCTCACTGAACATCCAAAAGAACATCCACACAACAGCACCAGTTGACAGTTCCAGGCATACCGGGGAGAAATGCTTTCTGTCATATAAGTTGCATAGCAGAAAGCAGCGTTAAGTCTTTCTGAGGCTTTCAGCACTGTGGGAATGGCTGTTACTTCAAGATGTTCTTGTCTCGTGGATTTTTTTAAGGCACGGTTTTATGGGAGACTTGGAAGTTTCAGTGTTCTGTCAGAGAGAAAAACAAACTTCAGCACCGCAGGAGCAACAACAGCAACAGCTATCCAGGAATTGTACAGAATTGCACCCACAGTGGAATCTTACAAGCCAACTGTGTATTCTGCTTACTGCCCCTTGTCACGAATTTCCTCCTATTGGAATATTTGGCAAGATTTTGGATGAAAATAAAAAAAAAATAAAAAAAAAAAAAGATTTAATTTAAAGAAGATTATCAGCTGTTCTGAGTTTTTGAGTCAAATGCCAGACCTTTCCAGTTTTCACTATAAAATACAAACAGGTTATTTTTATAATATGAAGAATTCTGGGTTGTATTTTTTTTCTTTCTCTTTTTTTCTAAACAAAGGAACACATGATGTCATGGACAAACAAATATTGTGTTAGTTTGTTTCTAATAACGGACACATTTTTTAAAGTTAGGATAACAGGAAAAAAACAAGATAAAAGGAAAAAAGATGAAGTTAGTGTTGAATGAATTAATAGCAGGCAGGTGGCTGGGTGGGTGTCATGGCAGATAAACACTGAGATGAAGCCAAGGTAATTATAATTATAATCTGGCTAGTAATGCTTTCAGCTGAGGGTGTATAAAAACCTCCGTAAGTTAATATTGAGATGTTCAGATCAACCTCCTTCTTGCCTGCTCCCCCAAAGCACGATCTCATATATTCAAACTCACATTTTATGCATTTTTATTTTATGAGCATTTCAATTAGTGTTTTTTAAGAGGGCTATTCCGTTGTACCTAGAGTTCAACCAACTTTCCACTCTCCTTGTGCAACCCTGGAAAACATGAGTATGTAATCAGCTGAGTCTCTCCTGACCTCCATGTTTTGCTGGACAGAATTCACCTCTTGCTATCATTCTCTTTCGTATGCTTTCTCTCCCCACTGTGCTATTCACGGGGGCATAAGATGCTCAGGCAAACAGAAGTCAATGGCAGATGTGTCAGCAGCACTTCTTTCTGTAATTTTACTAAATTGATGTAGCCCATAATAGCAGCCTTAATTAATGGAAACATTTTAAAGGCACTTATAATAAGCAGGGAAAACAACAGTGCCAAAAGCAAACTTTATTAACAAAGTATGTTTAAAAATTATTTCCTGAAGGTGGCAAAAGATTTTATGTATGCAGTAATTAAGAGAGGCATTTCTTTATTCAAATACCCTAAAAATCTTGAAGGACTCAGGTTTGGGATATGTTTTGTTTTCTAGAAGATGAAAGTGAGACAGGACAGGTTTCTTGCTTCTGTGCAACAGGGGGGAAATGCTTTTACTGTGCCTCGAGGGTGTTTTATTATTTAGAGGTCTGAACCTGGAAGGTGCTGAGTGCTCTCAGCTCTCATTGACTTCAGTGTCACCCAGTACTTCAGTCAGCTTCAACAGGATCTGAGGGAACACCACATCCCACAGCAGACGTTTCCCCCATAGAGCATCTTCTCTTGTGCACCCCATCTTCAGAAATACCAGGGCCTCGATTCAGAGTTGGCACCTCTTAGGTGCACTCTTAAGCATATCATTAATCAACCACCACTTCAGCAGAATTTAGCTACATGTCTAAGAATTAGTAAGCATTTAAATATTTTGCCTTCCCGAAAGGAAACAGCATACTTTTCCATTTTCTATGGAAGATGTGACAAAAGGAACCCGTCCTTTTGTTGAAATATTGTCATCATTTTGAAAATCAATAAATAAATGCATATCACAGGTTAATACATTCTCAGTGGGTAAATAACTTGGACAAATCCCCTTGTCATTTTCTAAAGCCATCACAATTCGTTTTTACCTATATACACTTTGCATTGTTTTGCTGTAGCAGAGATATATATGGAGAAACTGAATAAACCCCATGTTCTTGTTTCATCAAAGGAAATGGCTTTCTTTAGGAAAATGCCCCCTCACACACCATCTGACACTGGCTTTCCAATCAAATATAAAAAGTAAAAGCAAACTGTCCTCACCATCTGTGACAAAGTCCCTTTAATTCTTCCAACACTTCTCTGTAAAATGCAGCTCTTAGCAATAGCCATACATTTTGCTACATTTGTGCATTAGAGTTGTTTTCTTTCATTCCTGATTGAGATAGAATCATTGTATTATTAACCCAGAGAAGTTCTCTGTCCTTTTTAATTCTAGAATAATGAAACTCATTGGAACTTGGCGGCATTCAGTCCTGCTGACTAATCATTGGCATTGGCTAATGGCAATTTTTAATCAAATCTTATTATTAAATCAGAATATAAAAGATTTAGAAAATGCAAGGTTGCAGCTAGAGGTCATTAGTCATGAGCACAAGAAGTAATCAATACAATTATGGTTGCTCAAATTGTGTTGGATGGGCCAGGTGGCGCAGTGTGATAATGCGTTACCCTTTCACCTCTGCTCTCCTGCTTGTATCACAGATAACAGCAAGTCTGCTGGTTTCCATCTAATCTCTGGTGAATGCTTGAACATGCAGAAACCATTAAAAGGAATTCAACCAAATGGGCTAAATCCAATTCTTAGTCACACTGGTGTAAATTTCCCGTGGAGCTATTCCAGTTTTACACTCCCCCCATTACAAATTGTTTAGCTGTCCTTTTTTAAAAACTAGGATATTGTACTGGATAATAGGGATGAATTGGAAATGCTCACTTTACAAAGCCATCAACAGCCTAAGCTACTGCTATTCACTGTAGTGCAAGTATAAAGTCATTAAAATGAAGTACATTGCAAATTTATACTGATGACAAGTTCAGAGCTGGATTGTTGGGCAGTTCCTTTCTCTTACTAGAATGTGATAGTGTGGTTGCCATATTTTGTTTGTCTTATTTAATAAATTTAAGAAAGTATCATCAGAAAAATAAAAAGGGATTCAGGCTAAAAAAACAGGGAGTGTGGGTAGCAGGTGGAGATACAAACAATCTGTGAAAAAAACTGCACTTCACCCTAATAAATGAATTTTCCATCTCAAACTAGTGTTAACTCAATGGCACTAGAAAACTTTACACCAGCTGTGAATCTGGCCCTACTGGCAAGTGTTCAAGCAAAAATATTACCATCCGCAACCATTTACTTTCCAAAAGACATGCTTTTATTTATCTTCTTTTAACAAAATGTTTGGCTCAACTCCAGCGTTAGGCAATTTTTTTAAGGATTTCACACATGCACCTACCTGGGCAAGGGAAGTTGGTCTCCCACCCCTCTCAGCAGGGAACATTGAAAAATGCTTGGTTACCACCAGAGGCTGGGGCATATAAACATCAGGAGGAGTATAACCTCCAATGAGAATTTCAAAATCTCCCTAAATACTTAATTTGGAGATAATTTTCTCTTACAAAAATATTATCAGTTTCACTTTGTGTCCCTGTATTCCTTGCATTAATCTACACACCCACCCTCTAACGCAAACAGACAATTCCAACACTGAAAAATACTGTGTTCACATCGAGTGGAGATTTCCTTCTGAAAGCCTAACAGGCCAAAAAAAAAAAGTAGATGATCCTCAATTTTATTTCTTTTTTGGCAAAGAATGAAAATGTCTACTTTTCTGTACATTGGTTTCATCCTGTGTACTTTCATGTACGTATGAATAAGAAATAAAAATCCACACAGGAAGCTAGCTACCAACCATATAGACATAAATGGTTTTGGAAATATTGTAGTTGAAGACATTTTCATGTCAGCTGTATGTGTTCGGGTATCATCATAACATGGTGTTTACACCAGATTAATACCATATGCTGTGTGGGAATTATGTCAGGTTATAAATGGAAATACAGTATAATATCTGAAATTCAGGAGTGAGATAGAGTTTGATTTCTTTTAAAGTGCTGCTAATCAAGAGGAACATACGTTTGAATAACATTACTTTTGATTTACACCAGTAAAGTGCAGTTAGAATTAAATTCCAGCTGCATTTACGTTTTGTTAAACAAGTGTTAAAATTAACACAAATTAAAACTGTTTCTACATACAATTATTGGACTCGTGACCTCATTAAGGCAGTCAGGAGTCCTGCCACAAAATCACGGTGAGTCCTCAGATTTGATGAGAATCACTTTTCTAGCTGTTTTTCTCCCAAATTCATGCCACTTTCCCATGTCTCCTCTAGGACTCTTGTCAGTCCTGTCAACACATTCTAGCTCAAAGCTGAAAACACTTCTTTAATCTGTATTTTATTCACTGCTTAAGTAATGTAACAGTTGTCGAGCAGGTCAGGAGTAGGAATAAAAGTATACAAAATTGGTGGAAGATGAGGGACGCAAAGAGCATGGCAGAAGTGGGTTTAAACAGAAAGCAGAGTTAGAAACAGACAAGAAAGGGGAATTAAGGAGCAAAGCCCAAGCACCAAAGCCAGTAAAATCCACGGGAGCTTTCCACTGAATTTAATCAGACCCCCTGGGAACAGCAGTGGGGAGAGTAATGAAGGACAACAAGAGAGATGCATCATTACACTAACGGAGCTTAGCAGAAAAGGTGGCGGATGCTGACAGAAAGTGAAGGTTTGCCAAGGGAGCATCTTCACTGCCGAAGAAGAGGCAGTGGGCTTCTTCCTGGGCTAAGCTGACTGGTTCCAGGAGCCAGACAGCCACATTAAGTTGGCATTACATTCCAGGTCTCCATCCTTCTCTCCATGGGACTTATTAGCCATGACACCTGAGCAGCGATTGGGTTCCTGTGCAGAATGGCTTTTCCCACAGAGCCAGGGTAAAGTAGGAGCGGAGCGGAGATGTGTCTTCTCATGACTCTGCAGACCTGCCACATCTTTCTTTCATATTCAGGCAGTGGAATATTAGGCAAACACCTGACCCTCTGGTGAGATCCTTGAATTTACACGCAAGTTCTGGACAGACCGTATTACTCCGGTCAGCAGATTGGAAAAAAAAAAAAAATAAAAAAATCAGAAAATGCTCACACATAAATTAAATCTCTGAGTTTAATCAACATTACATTATTACATGTACATTATATGAGAAGATTTCAGAAAATTGCAGTGTGCAAGAGGGTCTGAAAAGTAAAGGATGCATTAATCTCTCAAAAAATAGAATTCATGTCTAAAGATGATTTTCATTTTAGAGTGGATACACATGCTGCAGGATCACAGCTTCTCGTGTAAGTAGTAAAGCCTCTGCAAAGTACTCTGCAGAGTTTTTTCCTGTGCATCAGTAGGTTCTCCCCTGTATTCTCCATTAAAACATGGTATGTATTCATGTTAGTCACTTAAACATTACCTAACACTCTTAGGGATAACAGATTGCCATTTTGATTAAAAATTTAAGGGTATGCTGTTGATTTGACCCTGATTTGTATACTGAGTAGGACGTGATATCTTTTGTGCTAATCTAGTTCCAGGCAAATTAATATATATCTACGCAGATATATATATACACACACATACACACATATATAAATATATGTATATATAAAAAACTGTTGGAGGATTGAATGTTGATGGAGAGCATTAACTCTCTCTTTGCACAGGACCTATTAATATGAAAATTACTGTAATATGATTAACTGCTCCTCTTAACACCAAAGAGAGCGAGTCTTGAGAGATTATTTTGCAAGATGATAACATTTCCCTATCCAGTTTGTAACCCTAGGGAAAACTGAAAAAATATGGATTTTTATTTGAACAATAATGAAATGGCAAGTGATATAGCTTTGCTGTCTTATAATGACTGTATTAATTTGCAAGCTGTAGTGCTAAACCAGAATAGAGGTGCTCGAGGAGATATGCCTGTTATCTAGGCAACAGTTAATATGATGAAAACGCTATTTAGAAGAAGCTCCATGTTTTTATCATAAATATAACTTTAATTCCTTGAGAATCTCCATAAAGTTCTGGTAGAATGTAATAAATGCAACATAATCTAAAAGAGAAGTCTGTCATTTATAACCATTCCCAATATTAGTTATGGATCTTTTAAAGTTTAAAAGCACTTTTTATGTAAGAAAATCTATCCTATATATTCCATCCTATATTACTTCCTCAGTTTAGAAAAATGACTTAACTGTGATAAAGAGATTCAATTTTTACCTTTTGCTTGCTTTTGAGTTAGCATGGCAGACCTTATCTATTAATTTGCCAGGGAGAATTTCTCTTCAATGGTGCTCTTCTCCCCAAAAGTGAGAAAGTCTTTTCAATTTTAATTTTTGTGTAGGAAAGAAGTACTCCACAAGCAAATTACAAAATGGAACTATATACAGACTGATGTTTTATCACCAGACTGAAAGTGCAAAGCTTCTGTGAATGCAGTGCTCTTACAATTGTAAGAATTTTATATTACAGATTTTTATATATGACTCAGCTGAAGGAGCCTTTTTATTCACTGGTGAAGCTATGATATACAGATTTCATGTCACCTTCACCGAAGCTAAATTTAATTTGGTAAGACCCACAACCAATTTTTCTATAACAATAGCCTAACCTCAATCTTTGGAAAACAATATTTTTAAAGTTTTTTGGAGGTCAGCCTCGTGGCCTGAGAAATTAAGGACTGAACCAAGCAATAAACACAGGATTATACTGAGTTACCCACAACATACAGTTCAGACCTCAGTCAGAGCCTCTCTTGTTTGGCTCCTCCATGGCACTCGTGTTTTGTCTTGTCTTATCTTGTATCATAGTGCAATTATACTGGCACATTCTACAAACATCTGTGGGTAGAAGATACTGTAATGAGGCAGTATTAGAATAAGCAGTGGCCTCTACATGCTGCAATGCAACATCAAACTTGGCAGTATGCTGCAAAAGATTGTCCTCATTTACAAGCTACTCACTGTTCCCAAGATGCAGCTCCTGAGAACCCATTTCACAATAGCATCTAACACAGGCTAACAGGTTGATGCTCATGAAGGGACAACATTGAAAGTGGCATTGTTAGCTGTTTGGTGGTATGTGGCTGCATAAAAGAGATACAGAGGTTTGAGGTTTTTTTTCTCTTTTCTTATGGAATGGTGAATGAACTTTCAGCCTAGGCATTGTGGGAAAAGCAGTTCAGGAGCTGGGTCCACCTTGTGAGGCAGATACTGCCTGCAGCAGGCTGAAGCATGTGATGTTGCTACAAGTTTTGTAGGCAAGTGTGGTGTTACCAAATACTTACTGGTACCATAGAGGTAGATGAGGACTTTCTAAAGGATGGTGGACACTTAAATCCTTCTGGGTAAGGACAAATGTTGTTTCTTGAGGAGGGGTTGGGTTTTCTAGTCCTGCTTAAAGTAAAGAGATACAGAGAGAAGTGGGTTTACTGGTAAGCTTCAGAGTATGTCTTCTGATATTTATCTGTGCAGTAAGTTATTGACATTTTTTTCTCTATGACCATGGCACCAAAATGTGCTGTGATGTGTTGAAACAGAGTTCCAACTTTGAAGAAGAAAAGTGCTAGGGAAAAGATACATGGGGAATGTATTAAAATGTATTGTAGTATGTTTAGGTTTTTTAAGGCAAATATAAAGCACCTACAAATGTCCATCAGCCAAACCAGTAGTTGGCTTATAATCACAGAGAATGTGAGCACTATGAGAGGAGATTCTCTCTGCTTACTATCCACACAAGGAGCAACTCTAATAAGGAGGTGTCTTTCTTTTTGTGTATTCCAAATGTTGACATGATAGTCACAAATTTCTGTATCACTCAACAGAAAAGACTCTGCTGCCTTCTCCTGAGACAGAAATGATAGAAAATTATTTGGAATCTCAGGGAATCTGAAGAATATTCTCCCTACACTGTCATCTTCCTTTAAACACTCTCTGCTGGGTTAGGGGAGCAGGAAGGAAGCTTTTTTGTTCGACTTTGGTGTGCACAAAGTCGTAGTTTCTGTGCAGATTGCAGGATGTTATGGCGTTGGCTATGTCAATATTGTCTGAGTGCATTCTTAAACCCTGTAGCTCTAAGCAGGTAGAAGTCTGTCTGTAGCTAAATGATAAGGTTATATCTGCTATAAATATAATAACATCATCCACACACATGTACAGAGGGCTACAAAAGAGTGATGAAACATCTTGTTTTGCCAAATATAGAACCCAATGAAAGAAATCACAGACTCTACATTTTAGCTCTGGAGACATTTAATCTTTGAATTTGTGAGTTCAAGCTCCTCTTGGCTCTGAGAAAAGTCAGGGTTTTGTTCATTATTTAGTTCTTTCTTCCACTAAAATCCTAAGACATTAATTAATTACAAATAAGAATCTGGAAACAGGTTTCAATTTGAAGAGAAGCATTTGTTTTCTGCTACATTTATGCCTTTTCTTCTGGAGATTCAGTGAAGGGACAAGTTTAAATTACAACAGGAAACACAATCATCCCAGAAATGTTTGGAAACAAAAAAACTCATTTTCTTATAAAGTTGAAAATACTTTACAAAACTCACTCCCAGCAAGGCTCTTTCAACACTGCTATTAAAACATAAGTGACCATTTTCATTTAGGTTTATGCAAAAAGAATCCATTGTCACTTAAGTCTACTGCCAGTTTCTCAGCTGTTATAAATCACCGTTATTCCAGGTTGGTGGAGTAACATTCAGCTCAGGCTTTGGCTCTTGTTTTCTATTAATTCTGATACAGGGTAGCTGGATGAAATTCTGTGGCCTGTGTTTTACCGGTAGTTAGACTAGATGCTCTAATGGTCCCTCTTCTACCTTTAAAATCTATGAATCTAATGAAAATTATGTGTGTGTATCAAGGGGAAAATATTCTTGTTTAGTGCACAAAATTCTTGTGTCTCATTTTACAAAAAGCACAGAAACCTGACTATTTCTTAAGCCAGGATTTCTCATCACAGTATTGATAATTATATTACAAACAGTATTTAGCACATGAAATTAATAAATCTTTTGCTTCCTCGTTTACACCAGTTTCCCATATTGTATTAGTAACCACACATTAGCTAATCAGCAGGTTGAGGGGAAAGCTGCCAAAAGCAGATCTGATAATTGGCAGCAGTCAAACAATCATAGCAGGAAACTTTACACTTCCTGCAGACAAGGCTACTGATGGAGACAATGCTGAGATACAACTTTAGGGGGAAAAATTATGATGTTTAGTTCTTTCATGTTTAATGATCACTTGGAAAACTGGATTCACATCCCACAGGGAGATACAGGCGTTTTGCACAGAAGCAATATAAAAAAACACCCAACATTGGTTAAGGGGAACTTGGCAATCTAGTGATCATCTAGAAACATTCATGAG
>VZTM01029744.1:393861-412457 GCA_013400555.1 Jacana jacana | reverse complement strand
AGATAGTGACTATTCTTTTTAATATTTTTTCAGGGTTTAGTAACTGTTGAAGATGAACAAGCGTGGATGGCATCTTACAAATATGTAGGTGCCACAACCAATATACATCCATATTTATCAACAATGGTCAACTATGCTCAACCTGTAAAATTTCAAGGTTTCGATGTAGCAGAAGGTAACATAAAAGGTTGAATGAAATAAAAGTATTTGTGTGCTTATTCTAGGTAGTTTTTTTGATCTCTACATTTCCTGAGTATAGAAAGAGCCTAAGACCTCTATGGTTTAATGACTGTCATCAGTATATTTTTAGATCTTTGTTTTCTGGAATGTAAAGCTAGCATGTTATTCCGTTGGCCATCCACATGGAGTCACTAAATTACTGGGAGAATGTGAGGCTGTTAAAGTTGCTTATTTTCTATAGACATTTCCAACTAAACTGCTTTTTTTAGTTCATCTTTCTATAAAGTAAGGTGAGTGTGGTTGTTGCAGTGGTCGGCAGTTAGCTGATGCTTTCATATTGCATACTAGACGATTTATCATGTTGTTTTGCCATATCTAGCCACACAATGCAGGCTCTGAATAACAATTTTGTCCTAAACAAAAAATGAAAGTTTTGTTGGTTGCCCAGAAAGTGGGGAAAAAAAAGCAAGTCAGAAGTATTATGAAATTTCTTTTTGGTATAATTTGATTCTATGAGTGACTGATAACAGAGAAACAGACCAGAATTTGCTATATCCTGTTATTATGTATAATGCATGATTTTGAATTTTGATTTGTTTTTACACAAATGTTTTAAAATGTCTTGTCTTTTCTTTCTAGAACGCAATATTCATCATAATATGTCCTCTTTCAATGAATCAGTTGGACTAGGGTATTTGAAGACCCACGCCATTGAGTTTGTGAAGTATCCTTTCACCTCCTCATACCACTTCTCTACTAATGCTACAAATATACAAGAGTACCTTTCTAGATTTATAGTGTCCCACTTCTATAAAGGAAAAGGGAAAGTAGTTCATAGGGTGAGAAATAGTAAGATTAAGGTAAGAAATACTGAAGATACCAGGTTATGACCATACATTTCCATGATGTTTTTATTTCATTTGCCTTGATGAATTATACAGTTATAATAAACGACAAATGAGTCGGATATACCCAAAGGGAGGCCGAGTGGATTCCAGTAATTACATGCCTCAAATTTTCTGGAACGCTGGCTGCCAGATGGTCTCACTGAACTATCAGACCCCAGGTAGGCAGCAACGACCAGTGAACCTCAATCCTAAAGAATGGCTTGGGCAGGAACTCTCAAACAGATGCCATGGATTTGCTTCTGGCATTTTTTGAGGAAACGGACATATGGCTAAATAATACAGTGGGGTGGAATTATGGAAGCGTAAGAAAAGGAGCAATAAAAAAGGCATACATAGAAGGAAAATCCAGTCCCTTTTCTTGTAAAAATAATAACGTACTGTAACTTCTCACATAAATGATAATATTTTATTAGTAAAAGGTATTAATTAACAGGGAAATCACTGTTTTCACAAAACACAGCCTTGGCACAGTTGGGTGCATGTCTGCAAAGTAAAGATGGAGTGTATGAATTAAGACAGTAAAAAGTAATGACTGTGTGCCAAATGCATTTCTAGACCAGTTACTGTGACGTGTTAAAGAGTCACGTGTTCAGCATCTGAGAATGGGGTCTGAGATCCCAGCTGAGAGAGTGATGCCAGGGAATGTAAATGCCTCTCCACAGCATAAACTGAGAGGAGAAATATTGTTCCTGTTTAATGAAGTTGTGAGTATAACTAACAGGGTAGGGGGATTTGGCTTTTTCCTTTTTTTTTTTTTAATTACTCTAGTTATGTCTTTGGTCATATATGTAACAGATCAGTTTTTCCATTTTCTTTTTCTAGGGGTGAATAGTGCCTTTGTGCTAGCTGGGTTGTTGGGTTTTTTTTTGTGGTTCCCCCCAAATGGTGTCTCTGGTACTCAGACACTCCTAATGATCGTTGCAGCTGTCCTACAAAGCTTTGCACTGATTTCACTAGCTGACAAAGCAAGAGAAAGCTGTGCTGCAGTACACTGCTTGTAAAGAACTCCACTGGACATGGCACAGAGGTTGGAGCAGATACACAAGCTTCACTCTGCTCCCAACATGGCCCCACTGCGTGCACTTTGTAATCCAAAAAAGAGTGGTAATAGTATGATTGGTAGTGAGCAACTTTCTTGTATCAGTCTTCTATGGTCCAACCGTGCTGTCAGGCTGAATAACAATTGAGGAAATACAAGTTAAGACTGTCCAGTACAGCAAATTATAAGAGATAAGAGTAAATGACAATCTTTGTTTTGTGTAATGGGAACATACACAAAATATTTTGTTCCATTTTGAAGGCAGAGTTTGTTGCACAAGAGAATACTTAGGTTATCACTAAACAAGGATATTATATTCTAGTGTAAAAGGAAACCTGCAGGAAAACATTTTATTTTTCACAAAGTTTGGGAGAGTATTGGATGGGAGGGGACTGACTGTGTTTACTACCTGTCCTTGTATACAAGTGCCATAATAATAAAATGAAGTAATAATAAATTGAAGACAACTCAGATGCTTTAAATGTTGAAACTAGGCAATACTGCTGGGATCTTTGTGGGTCCTTTTTGTGGTATTTTATTTAATTAAGCTTGTAGAAAACCGTTGTGATATGCATCTTGCCTTCTTTTAAGACATCGGGATACAAACAGCTTCCTTGCATGTAGAGTGCATTCCTAGGGCCGCTGTAGAGAAATACATACTTCTAGGATGTCTCATCTAGTGTAGGTCTGCCTTAGACTGAGATTAATTGCACTGTTAAAGTACCTGCATCCCTCTGGTATTCAAAGTGATTGTAGATTGCTAGTGGAAATCGAGACATCTACACTGCAGATACCAAAAATTAGAAGATGGAAATCCCATCCCAGGCACTTAACATGACCACGTAATTGTTCATAAGCACAATGTAGACTTTAGCCTGGTTGATAAAGCTCTTACTACTGCAAAGAAATATGAGGTTTTCCTATTGCTTCCTTTTATTTCTTAAATGTGTGTGTTGTATATGCATTAAATTTAATTTTTATTTAAACTGATAATTCTGGTCAAGCAGCCGTGTTTTCTAGAAAGGATTGTTTACAAGCTGCTTTTTCAGAAGGAAAGATAGTAATTCTTTTCACTCTTGACAGATTTAGCAATGCAGTTGAATCAAGGAAAATTTGAATATAATGGATCATGCGGGTGAGTGTTATGATTTAAAGTGTTGTCACTGTGTATCAGAATTCTTTACTATGGTTTTAATAAAATTTTGTCACTATTAATTATGTGGTACAAAATAAAAATGGGATGCCAGGTGAAAAGTAGGAATTAGTAGAATTCAGGGAGAATTATCCCCTGCAAGGAGATACTCTGATGAATAATGCTTTTTAATTATGCCCAGTTTTTAAAGATGAGATAGAAGAAGTTTTGTGTGCAAATTAGAAGATCATGAATACCACGTACCGCTATATAAATAAATCTTCAGCTTCTGCTCTCAGTCTTTCTTTGAAGATATGTCTCAGGATGGAAATCCATTGCGTGGTTCACAGAATTGCCAAATTTCCTTGGGTAGGTTGAGTCTTAATACATAGGGAACATATTTTTAATCTGTGTACTTCAGTTGGAGAGCAGGTTTCACAGAGAATACTAAAGTGTCTCATCTCTATAAGTTTGTGTTCATGATTTTTGCAAGGGGAAAAGGATGTGATGCTCAAGTAATGTTGACAGATTTTTCTCAAATGTTGAGTTTATAGCCTAATAGGATAGCCTGATAATTAAGATAAAGTAGAATCATAGAATGATCCAGGCTGGAAGGGCCCTCTAGAGTCATCTAGTCCAACCTCCCCATAGTCAACAGGGACACCCCCAACTAGATCAGGTTGCCCAAGGCCTCGTCGAGCCTCACGTTGAATATCTCCAGGGAAGGGGCCTCAACCACCTCCCTGGGCAACCTATTCCAGTGGTCCACCACCATCCTCATAGTAAACAACCTAATATCTAGTCTAAATCTGCTCTTCTCCAGCTTGAAGCCATTGCCCCTCATCCTGTCACTGCAGGCCTTTGTAAACACACCCTCCCCAGCCTTCCTGGAGGCCCCCTTCAGGTACTGGAAGGCTGCTATTGTGTGTCCCAGGAGCCTCCTCTTCTCTAGGCTGAACAATCCCAGCTCCCTCAGCCTGTCCTTGTAGCAAAGGTGCTCTAATCCCCTGATCATTTTTGTGGCCCTCCTCTGGACCTGCTCCATCAGGTCCATGTCTTTCCTATCTTGAGGGCTCCAGACCTGCACACAGTACTCCAGGTGAGGTCTCACCAGAGCAGAGTAAAGTGACAGAACCACCTCTCTGGATCTGCTAACAACACATCTTTTGAGGCAGCCCTGATGTGATTGGCTTTCTGGGCTGCAAGTACATACTGCCTGCTCATGTCCAGCTTCTCATCCTTCAGCACCCCCAAGTCCCTATCCTCAGGGCTGCTTTCTAATACCTCATCCCCTAGTCTGTATTGATAGTGAGAATTGGTCTGGCCCAAGTGCAGAACCCTGCACATGCTCTTGTTGAACTTCATGATGTTCCCCCGGGCCCACCTCTCCAGCCTGTTCAGGTCCCTCTGGATGACATCCTGTCCCTCTGGTGTATCGACAACACCACACAGCTTGGTGTCATCTGCAAACTTGCTGATGGTGGACTCAATCCCTCTGTCTACATCATCGATAAAAATATTAAACAGTACCGGTCCCAGCACGGACCCTTGAGGGACAACACTTGTCACTGCTCTCCATCTGGAGCTCAAGCCATTGAGTACCACCCTCTGGATGTGCCATCCAGCCAGTTCCTTATCCATGGAACAGTCCACCCATCAAATCAAATCTGTATCCCTCCAGTTTGGTGAGCAGGATGTTGTGGGGGACTGTGTCAAAAGCCTTACAGAGGTCCAGATAGATTGCATCCATAGGTTGTCCCTGTCCATTGTCTACCAGCATAGTCACCCTATCATAGAAGGCCAGCAGGTTAGTCAGGCAGGACCTGCCCCCAGTAAAGCCATGCTGGCTGTCCTGAATCACCTCCCTGTCTTCCATGAGCCCAAGCTAGAAGGATCTGTTCCATGATCTTCCCAGGCACGGAGGTGAGGCTGGCAGGTCAGAAGTCCCAATGGTCCTCCTTTCTACCCTTTTTAAAAATGGGTGTGACATTTCCTTTCTTCCAGTCCACAGGGACTTCACCTCACCATTAGAAATTCAAGGAATGATAGGAAATGACAGTCCAGAAACACATCACAATCTGCAAACTCATCCTGGGAAGAAACAACTCATTTACTAATACGAGCCTTATTCTGAAAAAAAATCTGAGTAGATGAGGCTTGGTGTAAAGTTCCTCAGCTTCAGAACGGGCAACATAGTGCTTGGGCACTCCATGCCTTTATTGCAGTTACGAACTCTTTAAATAAAGGCTGTTGGGTTTGAGGAATGTGCAGTCTCTGGTCATTTCAGTCAGAGTAACAAAAATAGAAGAAAACCAAAGCGGGTATTTTTGTGGCAAATGATGGTTCCTTTCTTGTATGACCTACAAGTCTATAAAAGAGCACATATGCATCCCCGCCAAATGCTCATTATCAACTGAATTACTTGATTCTTATGTCAGTCTTCTGGTTTTACAGTAATGTGGCGGTATATTTTTATGTGTATTATAAATGCGCTGCTGTTTCTGTCACAGAAAACATGCAGGGCAGTGAAAATTTTAAAAAAATGTATTTTGTTTTATCTGTACTCCTTTTTTCTGATTTACAGTTTTCATTCTGGTGAAACAAGATAGTCACTAGCTTCAGCATATTTTTTTTTCAACAAGCCTGATGCAGAGGCTAAGGATAGTTCTGATAGTTCCCTTCTGCCCATTAACTACTTTAATAAAATATTATGAAATCACATCCATTTATCATGTAAGAAAAACGAGGAATATTACTTTCCTAAACAGAACCCATATTATGTAAAAACCGGGGGGAAAACATTGACATTCTCTCCATCTGAGTTTTTCAGAATTCTGTCTAGGCCTTTATAACCATGTACCGGTGATTCACTAAAGAGACTAAGGGTGGACCAAAAAATAGTATTCTAGCAGCTGTTGTCTGGCAGGGCTGCAGAATTAGCAAGATGACCTCAGTTACACGTTTTCTTCCCCTGATGGAAGAGAAGCCCTGTTACGTGTAGCACGTTGTTTTTGGGATCAACTGCTGTTTCGCTTTGATGGCAGCGTCCTTGGATTTTGTTTCATCAGAGCACGTATCAGCTTCATTGATATGTTGAACCAGTGTATAGTCCTGAGGGATGTGTTGTAAGTGTTATTATGGTAGTACCTTTCATGCTACTATAATTAACAATCTGTCAGTGCTGACATTATCAGCTGTTTCCCCCAAGGTTTTATAACCGAGATGAAAAAGTTAGCTTCAAGCTGAAATTTACTTTGAGTCTTGATTCTATGGAACTGTTTCATTCCGACCCCATATAATTCTGGGATTCTGTGAATAATGCCTCTATGTTTTTCCAAAGAGTTAAAAAATTAAAACAAATCAGAGCATCTACTTTCATTATGCGCTAACTCGCCGTATTTCTAAAAATTATTATTAAATGATTTTGAAATGTCTTTGTTTATACTACATTTATTTTCATCTTGAAATCCAGGGTTGATCTCTCAGAAGCTGGTAATGCAGAAGTAAGATTTCCATTTATCTGTATGCTAGACAACCATAACATTTCCACTCCCTTACACTTGCAAGTGAAACTTTAGTCTGTATTTTACAGCACTGCAGGAGACTTCATTGTTTAAAGTTAAAATAATAATATTTTGTTCAATAATACAATCGCTTGTATTATTTGTATTTAAGACAATTTTAATTTCCACACAACAATAATTTTCTTTCTTTTTCTTAAACAAGGTATCTACTTAAACCAGATTTCATGCGGCGACCAGATCGAACGTTTGACCCTTTCTCTGAAACTCCTGTAGATGGTGTAATTGCTGCAACGTGTTCTGTGCAGGTAAAGCAGCAGCCGACAAACTTCTGCCATCTTACCACATCCAGAGTCACATTTCAATGTCAACAGAAATCGGCTATGTACAGAAAATGTGCTTGGATTGTGTGGATTTCAGCACACAAATGAATATATGAGTGAAGTTCATTTCTGTGGATGGTATGAAATGATACAAACCTCAAATGTCACTATAGAGCAGGGAGGAATATAGGCACATGTGGACAGGATAATTTCAAAGTAGAAAAATGGTCTGTGTGATGACGTCCTTACTTTGAAGTTATCTATGAGTAAGAAAGACAAAACTTCTGTTGCAGTTCTAAAGCATGGCTATGTATCAAATTTTGGAAGGAGGCTGACAGTTTTAAAATCTGTTTTGTGACTTGACACTCCACTCTCTTTGGTCAAATACCCGATGTTCATCTTAACAGAAGACTTGAGTTTTCAGTTATCATTTTCTATGTGCAGCATGGAAATTTCAAACTCTCCCTGACCATTGTGCATTCAAGACAATCAACTAACATTTCATTTGCACCTCCAGAAGTACAAAAACTTTTTATTAATGTTTTGGGTTTGGTTTTTTTTTTTCTGTAATGTTAATGACAGTACAGTTCTTCTCTGAAGAAAGTGGAACCTGGTAGTGAGAACATAAGTTTGAAGTACCACAAGAGATAATTCTTAGATTATGTATTTTGCCACTTGCTTTTCTTGCGGGACTAAAACTAGTATAAAATTCCGTGTAAGTTCTGTTATAAAGAGATTGAGTTGACCAAAGCTGGTGATGGTACTCCTCAGCCGCATAACTTTTCAGATTCATTATCCAGACTGTTTCCTGGAAGAATGTCGGATCATGAAAAGAAAAGGACTCAAAATGAGCTTAGGTTTGTGAAATTCTGTTTGGGTTTTTTCCTTCCCTCCTGGATCATAGTAATGAAAATATTAGCTGCATTTTAAAGGAGTAGATCATCTTGGTGGAATAAAAATTTTCCCTGGAGTAATCACCTGCTGTGGATAGAATAATCTTGGCTTGGAGTAAAATTGTAACAACTCTTCATATATATAACAATGTAGAGGAGTCATGTGGGTTTATTTGTTTGCTTTTAAGCACCCTACACTTCCCAGTCACATAAGCCAGAATTAGACTGACGTGATTAGTTTAATACATTTACCTAAGTGAAAGCTTCCTTTCACTCTTAGTAGTCAAGACATATAATAGATCACAGTGCTTCTGAACAGAAAATTAAAATTTGCAGAATAGCAGTGCCCAATCTGATTGTTTGATTCAGTGTCTGTCAGTAATACAGGGAACACATCTGTGAGACGTGGACTAATTGGGATGACTGACTTACAGCTGTTAATACCATAGCACAATGAGCACAATCATTTCAAATTAAGGGTGTATTTATGATCTTATCACAAAAGCTTTTCTAAAGAAACAGAATTTTAGCACTAAATATACCATTTTTTGTATGATAAAATAGATGTATCTGTTCTGCATAAAGCATTTTTCAGGCTGCTGTCAGTAAAAAAAACACTATTTCCAGTATTCATAAAAAGCTGTATACTTTGTGCTGCTTGTCCTTACTGCTCTGTTATTATGTTGCAGGTAATATCTGGTCAGTTCTTATCAGACAAAAAAATCGGTACGTATGTAGAAGTGGATATGTATGGTTTACCCACGGACACAATACGTAAAGAATTTCGAACACGCATGGTGATGAACAATGGTCTGAACCCCGTTTACAATGAAGAATCATTTGTATTTCGAAAGGTAGGATATTTGGAACGTACAGTTTGTGGTTGTCTGCCCTTTTGCACATGATTATCCTTGCTCGCTTGAGCCGCCTCTCCCTGCTTCAGTCTGACCGCTCACATGAATAAGTACTGCTCCCATGAAAAAGTGTTTGTAGGGTTCCTGTTTACCACAGTAAACAATCCAAAGCTGAAATAAGCTTTCAAGAGGTTGTTTAGATTTTTTTTTTTTAATTTTGCTTTGTTTTATTTTTCTAATAGATAACCTCTGTAGCTGTCACATGATTTTTTTTGTTTGTTTGTTTGTTTCTGTTTGGCTTTTCCCTCCCCCTTGCTTCCTCCTCCCTCTTGGAGGTAGCTACCTCCTCTGTGGCCATGCCTGTGTTCAAGGTATGCAGTCTGCTCAGAATGAGCCCCAGCTGGTGGACACCATCATTCCTTGGAGATTTCTTCTTCCCTGCCCTGGCAGTGGCTGCTATCTTACACTGTTCCTTCAGCCCAGAGGGCAGGTGAGATGCTGCATCCTAAGCTAAGGTCAATGTTATTACATGGAAAAGTTGGAAGGGTGCTGTGTTCCTCGGATGTGTTGCCAGCTCCCTCCTTCAGTAGTCCATGTGCATCATGTATCTTTTTTTTTCTTTTCCACTAACAAAAGAAAAACAAACTTTTTTTTTTCTTGGTAGGGGGGGTTTAAAGAGAGAGATCAGTCATCTGTGTTCAGTTTTTCTCTCTCAGACACATATATATCTTTTTTTTTTTTGTTCTGTCAACTGGAGTTTCATCCAGAACATGTGTTAGCTGTCTTTGATAATGTCTGTTTTGCTTACACCTGTTTTGTTGTCATGCAAAATTGTTGCTCTTTTATTCCAAAGTGACAGACTTTGCCAAGTCATGGTAACACTTCACACTTGGGTACATTACACACATAATCTGCTTTCTTAACAATATGACCACTTTTTAATAGAAATGTATTTAATGCTAGAGGTTTTTCTGGACTTCAATAATATTCTGAAATTAATATGACTTCAAGTGCTTTTCTCTCTCTATGAGGAGGTACAGGGAAGATGCTTAGGTACAATGACAGGCAATTGTGCTGCCCATGGCTTCCTGGCCATATGGCCAGCATCTGCTGCTTTCTGATTTCTTAAATCAAAAGGCCTATAAACTACAGGACACACACAGCTTCAGTCTGAAAGGGGGGTACCTGCACACCGTGGCATGGGTACAGTGGCTGATGCCAATATTCCTCTGCTTTACTCTGCAATGAACAATTGAATGGTCGCACATCCTCTTGAATAGCTCATAGTATAAGTCTGCCAAGAGATTATTTTTCTTCATCTCAGGCCCTTACCATATCAGGTTAAGCATTATAATCAAGACATACATTGATGACCAAGCGGATGAGTGGCATAAACATAGCAAGAACAATTCCTCTAGTGGGAGAAAATGAAAACATGGGGTGCACCGAGGGTAGAAGTGCCTACCAGGATACTATAGAACAAATTAATGGAGAGGGAACAATAAACTTCTTGGTCCCCACTCTGGATCCCTAGTAAATCTGTATCTGAGCCCATCATGTAATGAAAGATGTGCTGATCTGTGGCCTGTAGAGAAGAGATCTTACATGTTCTGTTTGGGTTACAGTGTTCTTCTGAGGCTGATGATTATTTCTACAGAGTTGCTCTCAGGTGCTGTGTTTGATTGTTCTGTCATGTTTTCTTGTTTTTATTTTAACTAAAATAAAGCTTCAGTCATTCTAACCCAAGTTCTGTGTTGTCACTCTGTTGTGTAGGGGGGAGGATGGGATAAGTGCTGTTGGTAACCTGTGCTGGGAGTGTTAAATTATAATCAAATAGAGCTGCCTATCTATGAATAACTGAGTTGGGTTCAGAGACCAAAACTATGCTTTGTTTTGTGCCCTCTAAAGAGAGAAAATGAGAGTGGCAGGGAGAAGTCTAAGGGACTTGGTAGACACAGTTTACTTTGGTCTTACCTTTTGTCCCATACGCATCGATGAGTAGAGCCGGGTAGGGAAGACCTTTCCCAGCGCACAGTCGAGGCAGGCAGGCTGGCAGAGAGGCTACACCTCTCAGTTAAGCTGTCTTCTCCTCACTGCTCTGCACACAGAGGCAGCACCTTTGTTCCAGGGAAGGCAGGAGATTTTTTATTACTGATTTGGTTGGCCCAGATGGGGGCTGACAGATGCAGATAGTTGGCAGCATCCCTGCCCACCATGCATACCGTGTACCCTTCATGTCATGAGTACGGCACACCCAATTCTGCTGGAAGCATGCCATTTCAGCAGATCTGTCACCCTGTCCTACCCTCCTCTGTTGGCTTCTCCCCTTTGCAGGAGCCATAGTTCAGTGTAGATCCCAATCAGCTTGTGTTTGTACTTTTTCTGTTCTTCACTGCCCTTTCAGATACATCCCAAATCCTATCTTTGTGTCATAGTTCCCTCTGATTCAGCATTATCTTCCCTTTGATGGCCACTGTATCTGTCATTTCCCAGGTAGTATTTACCTGCCTTCTTATCAATGACACCAGTAATGAAAAATAAATATACAAAATATTTAGCTAGTGTAACTGTAAACTGCAGGACTTGGATATTATGAAATATGCCCATTATTTAGGGTGGAAAAAAAGCTCTTCTAGGAAACATTCATCTCAATGTGTGCAGTTTGTGGGGAATGACATTTTCTTACAGTGATGAGAGTCTGTTTCTGGAACACAAAGTGAATGGTTCAAACATGGGAGGTGGGAAGGGTGCTTCTGTATTAGAGTAATTTAATTTCTTCATTTTATGACTCTCCAGGTTATTCTCCCTGATCTTGCTGTCCTGAGAATAGCAGTGTATGATGACAATAATAAGTTGATTGGTCAGAGAATCCTGCCTCTGGATGGTCTGCAAGCAGGTTACAGACATATTTCTCTTCGGAATGAGGGCAACAAACCACTCTCTCTTCCAACGGTTTTCTGCAACATTGTGCTTAAAACATATGTGCCTGATGGTTTTGGAGGTGAGATAAACCTGTATCTCAGTGGGCTGTAGATCTTGAGTGTTGGTGTGGAAGTACTGAAGTACTGTGGTGTGGGTATACCAGCTGGGAGCAGACAGGCAGTGCTGGAGGATTGCAAAGGTTTAGTATTTTAACTCCTCAGAAACCCTGCATATTCAGTTAAGAAATGAGCTTTCAGACCACAGGCCTGCCTCAGTGCTAATGATACTGACATATATCTGTTAAATGACAAAATGATACGCAAAATAATCTAATACTAGTTAGCTTGATTTTATTTTCTCAGTTGACATTTTAGAAAGATTCTTCTTTGGATTTTTTTTTTTTAATTACATTTTTTCAACATAAATATTAGTAGGGTTAACATATACTCTGGCCATATTGCTTGGCCTATAGGTATTAACAATGGATGCAGAATCTACATGTATTCTTTCAAGTGAAACGACTTCTGTATTCTTGAGAGCGTTGGCATATTATTAAAAATGGACAGTGAAATAATTTATCGTCCAAAACCTTTCTGCATTTTTCTCGCCCAATTTTACATGGTTTTTAGTATGGTTTAATTAATTTGGGGTTTTCAGAAAAGTAATTTTTAATGTGAGGCATTTCCATGGTCAGGTTGGCAGGGCCATGGCCATTTATACTGCGCGGTTGGCAAATTGCCACATGTGGGTAGGAACAAACAGATGAGAATAATCATTACACCACTTAAAATCAGTGCAATGGGTAAGTTCACCCTGAGGGTGTGCCTCTGGGAGCTGTTTTCTTCGCTGCAGATGAAATTCACTTGTACGTTCAACAGTACATAAACCATTTGGAACTGTAAAATAGGTATTGCCTAAATGTTAGTGCTCTGACTCTGCAGCAAAGTGAAGTTCACCTTAGAGTTTATTGGTGAAACATTGTTGAAAAAAATGTTTTCCTCTCTGCAAAAATTATTTCGAACCTGCTGTATATGCAAAGAATTACCACCACTTCTCAGAGTGTGATTTCCATAGCATGAACTGGAGAAAGGGAAGGCTTACCCAATGTATTAGATAGCATCTCTCCGAGTCTGTGCCTGCTGGTATTTATCCAAGCTTCAAAACAAATGAGGAGGCCTAGCCTTGAGTAACAAATTTTACAGAAAAAGTTAAGCATTTACAGAAGTGTTTGTATTAATGTGGGAAGTCCTGGTTGCTGATATGTCAGCTGGAGTTTTGCCAGAGGTCTTGAAGCACTAACGTGCCTTTATGCAGTTGTGCTTCATCTACAATATTTAACTTCAGGGACTTCTCAAAAGAAATGTAAGCTTCTGCTTAAGCTTGAGCTTCTGGAGGCAGTAGTTGAACCATGAATCCAAGGGACACATTTAAGCATGTGTGTTAATTCTCTCCTGAACTTAAGCTTTTGACAGTAAATTACTCAGAATATTTTTAAACTAGGGACATGCTTCTGATTTGGGATAGATGTTTTTCTGACTGATACCACACTTTTTCTAAGAGCAGAATTTAAACTTAACAGAGTTTGATGTGGCTCAAGCTACTCAGTATGCTGGTCACATACGGAGAAAATATTTTTTATTTTCTCTTTTAAACTGCATTATACAAATTCAGAAGTTAAAGACTTGTTTTTCAAAGAGAATTTGAACACCAGTTTAGAACTTGCAATTTGTGTGTAGTTCAGTACTGGTTGATACTATCATGATGTTATTATCAATGTTTGTACAGACAGTTTATCTGGTAGAGGTAAGGATGTAGAAAAACATTACTATCCCTAAGTAACAGTATCATTACAGTAAAATACTACTAGAATGAGAGAACTGGTTGTTACAGCTTACTGTCAGTGTTGGGAAAAACAGACCCCTATTAATGTGAACAAAGCAAATTCAACTACTAGTTCCCTTCTCCCTTCCTGGATAGTTCTGACGTGTCTCATGTATTTTCCTCATCGATATAGAACAGCAGCATGATGAACAACTGGGAAAGAACTTTTGCCACTTGGGTGGAATCACTAGTATTCTCTTGGCATGTGTTTTTTGATTACTTATCATCTGCAGTGAACCTCTCATTGGTGTATGAGCTCTCACTAGGATCTCCAGGGTTGTTTGAGCAAACCTGTAAGAAGGAGGAAGGTGTAGCTCAATTCACTAACTGCCTACTTTCTTATTTCTTTTTTTTTTTAACCTGTACGGGTAAGATTTAAAAACTTGCACCAAATAATAACTAGAATAGGTAGTGCATTGTAGGCTTTAAAAGATGCATAATTTTGGTTTTCATATAGCTTAGTAATTTCTTGTAGTTTATTTGCATCAGCTACTCTGTTCCCAGTAAAACGCAATACTGGTGCAAATTAATGCAAATGAAGTAGCATTCTCTGAAGAGAAGCTTCTATAATAGATTTTTGTACATAAGTAGCACGGCTAGTTAGGTTAATGGTTAGAGCCCTCTAATGTACTCCTCCAGTGATTTTCCTAGTTTTATATTTAATTGCAATTCTTCTACAAAATGCTGTTCCCCACCCCCACCTTACCTCACTGGGGAGAAAAGAAAACGTAAGCAGAGGACAAATGACAATGTGAGAAGAGGTGATGAGTCACATCCCCCTTGTAGAAGTGCTGAGCCTTTGGTGATGTGCTGTATGGTTAGTAATACAATTTACAAAGGTCCAGCTTTCCCAAACACGTTAGTCATTTTTACTTTGAAGCTCATGATAATCAGGTTCCATTTTCGAATGACGCATCAACCTGACAGGGTAGTCCTGGATTTTCATTGAAAAGTACATGCCAAGGACAAAAAGACATGCTTGCTAAGTTAGGGAAGGAGGACAGTTGGTGCTGAGCTACAAGGACAAAAATAAATTCTATGTGTTTTTTTTGTATATGAAGTAAGTTTCAGAAAACATTGTTGAGTCATGACATTTATTGGAGACAACACATTTGTGTAGATAAACAGAGCTGTCAAGGGTAATTCTATGTATTTAATACCACTTTTGTTGGAAAGGGAGCCCTGTCTGGAATTTTTGCTTGAGAAATGCTTCCGGTGGCTTCAGAGGAACATTTCATAGAACAGCTTAGATTGGAAGGGAGATGATATAGTCCAGCCTCTAGTTCGCACAAGAATGATAGCAAGTTTTTTCCCAGAACTTTTGATGGATTGGATATTGTTACAGAACTGGTCAGCAGACCAGCTTTTCTGTTTTGCATCATTGTAAGAGAACTCAGAAAGGGACCAAAGAGATGACGTGAAGCATGGGCAAAATTCAAATGATAATGAAAACCGAGAGTGTCAGAACCATCATTGCAGAAATAATGCTAGCAAGAACATCTATAATATAGTACTGCAGAAGTATTTATCTTTTACTCATATATGGCCATTCTGCAAAGGAACAGCTTCCTTGTAAGTGAAGTACACAGTTCTGCTAACAGTCATGACAAAAAATCCTGAGTTAATTAAATGACAACATTTTGTAGTGAATGATGAGTCAGTTGGGTTGTGGCATTCAAACCTCCTTTTTTAAGTTACTCCTCTGATAAGGAAGGCTTATTAACTGAGACCAGTGGCCCTCCCTTTTCCTCCATAATACTGAGGTTAAAGTTTCTGAGGGGTCATCAAAAAGATTACTGCTGTGGTCTCTTAAAGTGTTATTATTGTAGGAGCTGAATCCATTTAATTTGTAATTTTTCCATTTGTGAATTCTCTGTTGAAATTAAGCATGGAAAGGGATTATTCAATATGCAGGTAAAGATTCGTACGTCTTTATCTTCCTGTAAACCTCTGCTCAGACATTTATCACTTCATAGGGAAAATAGATTCAGTAATCTATATGGTATCCAGTGCTGGATGGTGCTATCATACCACTAGTGGTACTGTGTTGTGTGCAAGATTGAAATACTGCTCATTATGGTTCATAGAAAAACTGTTTCACAACCTGTCATGTTTCAGACATGGAGCATCACAAGGACGAGTGAGAACAGGTCTCCCCTGATTGCTTTAATCACCCATCTGAAACTGCTGTTTAGCTAGGAAATCTAACAGTGTTTTCTACAATTCCTCACAGTCCTAAGTCAGCCAGCACCCCCTGAATAACCGGGAGACAAAGGTGTTAGTGCTTTGTGGCTCAGGACATCCCGTTCTGGTCTCAAATTCTAGTGTCATCAACTGGGAGTAAGTTAGGGTAACTTTGGTCTGATAGAATCTCTGTTTTTCCTAAATAAGGTGCCTGGATGAATACCACTCCCTTGGTGCATTATAAACTGATTCATGTTCCGAGTGTGTTCAAGCGCTGTGGTGATGAGCGCTTTTAGTCCTGCTGAGTTCACTATGGAAAGTTGGACTATTGTTGCAAGCCATGGCTCATAACAACAGGGGTTGTAACAACAGGGTTGGTAAAGCTCTTGTAAAAGATTCATTTCCAAATGTCTCTGAAGATCATAAAAAGTTGATTTATTTTTATTTTCTTCTAGATATTGTGGATGCTTTATCAGATCCAAAGAAATTTTTGTCTATCACGGAAAAAAGAGCAGACCAGATGAGAGCTATGGGTATCGAAACTGTAAGTAGAATTCAATGACAAACACAGCACACTTACCTTCATGCTGTGTTCTTTTTTTAAATTGGTCCTTCTCCAATTGATGCATGCTTCCCTATCATTTCTCATTTTCAAATGCAAGCCTGTCTCTCCTGCTCTGAAATATGTTGACCTATGTTAGTTAACATGTATTGAAATACCATTCACTAACTGACTTTCCACGGATCATACTAACACATCCCTTAGAAAGAAAAGGGAAAGGAGCTATATTTTAGTATGTGGCCATTTGAAATAGGTTACAAGTACTTTTCTGAGTATAGTGTTGTTTGAAACTATGTTGCACTTTTCTTTATTAAGTTTAAAGTAAGCAAGTTCAGAAATTTCCCATACCTAACTTCTAATTGATTATGATATGAATGTTTCCTTCAGAGTGATATAGCTGATGTACCAAATGACACTTCAAAGAATGATAGAAAAGGAAAAGCCAATAATGCCAAAGCCAACGTAACACCTCAGAGCAGCTCTGAGCTTCGACCAAGTACCACTGCAGGCTGTGGACCTGGGACCGATGCTAAGAAAGGTAGACACAAATCATGTGCCGCTCCCTCAGTTCTGAAGCGAGTTCACAGAGAAGTACTCACTACAAAATTTTAGTTTTTCAATTCTATTCATTCTTATCCTTTTAGAAGGTAACTTTTTTTTTGCCATTGAGAGTGGTCTTTGTCTAATTGCAAATAAATTCTGTATGTTACTAAAATGGCTGTATGAAGCCAATACAGCTTTATCTCACCAAGTGACCTGTTTGTGTAGCTGTGTACCTACTGCCTGTCATAGTAACCTGCATGACTCTGGGAGTAGTTTTCTAAAGATCTACCTGAGGAACACCAGTAGGAATGACTATTTTTTGGCATGCTCCACAGAAACTCTTCTGCTTTTTTTTTTTTCTCCCTCCACAAATCCCTTGGCAGAGTTGCAGATTTAAGTAATTAAAGGTATTTAGAACTCATTGTATTCTGTAGAGATTTCCCAACAATTAGAAATGTTTTCAGTGTGGGGTTTTACTCTGAACAGTGATTATGGAAATGGCATGTTTATTGTAAAAAATATTCATATCAAATGCGCTCATTTATAAGTGAGTAAGTATTTTTTTCCTCACTATTTACCATTCACTCTACAAAATCATCTTATAGAGTCAAATGGGATTGTTTCTCACATATCATCACAGGTAATGGAGATTAAGTGAGGAAACAAATTTGTACAGCTGAATGAAACACAATAAATATTTCTGTTAATAGGCCACAATAATTAGAATCTGGTTCATTCTCTTTCATCCACCTTGGCCCAGAGGGATTGATAGGAGTGAAGAGGAGCACTTACTGCTCTTGCTCTTAAACAAAAGCAGACATGGCTGAATACACTCCTGTGAAGGGGTCTCTGGAGAAACAAGATGCCGTTTTTCTGGAGTCACTTTTGGCAATAGAACAGGTTGTCTCTGGCACCTGAACTCTTTCAAAGTCCTTCCCTGGTGTAAAACCCAGATTATTTTATGCAGTGAGGAGGTGTTTTCATATTTCATATAACATCACCAAGATGCACAAGTACTAGTTTCATTGTGCATTAATTAAACACAGCATTTGCCAGGGTTGGCAATGTAATTTCTGGTTGCCATAGAAGCAGACTTGGTGAACAAAGTAAACAAGTCTGCATTTTAAAATAAAATCCTGAGGAAGTTTTTTTAGAATGTAACATGCCTGATGCAGCCCCGATCCTAAACTGAAATTTCAGTACTTACGCATTCTTGTCTGCAATCATTTTTATCCATATTCTCTCATGTTGAAGTAGAGCTGTTGGTTTTTATATCCTGTGTAATGATCCTTATTTCATATTACTTACCTCTGTGATCTCTTAAGACCTGAATAATTCTACCATTGATACAATACACAACTCCCCTTGCTATTAGAAATTACATAGATGGAGTGTCTGGAGAAGACTTTCAGATGCATGTGAATGGTGGGGGTTTTGTTCTCTGATCTTCAGCAGTAGTTAAGTAATTTGTGTTTTTGAAAACTTCAGGTTCTATCTGTGCCTAAATCTGTTTTCAGTCTCATATACTAGTCTAATGTTAATACCATGTAATTGAGCAGAATCTTATGTTTCTAAGAAAATGAAAAATGTCTGTTCCCTAAGGAGATCACCTGCCTAGCCACCTCCCCCTCCCCCCCTTTTTTTAAATTTTTTT
>VZTM01029744.1:359278-380420 GCA_013400555.1 Jacana jacana | reverse complement strand
GATCTTATGCCATAATATCCCCTGTACTTTCTAATACTTTAAACTAGTCTGAAACCAGTCCTAAGTGGCAGAAGAGTCACAGAGCAGCAAGTGGAAGAGGAGAATACTTGGCCAGCTCTGTCACAGTTCCTGCTAAGATTCTATTGATGTTTGAAAGGGGGCAGAGTCCAGTCAGTGTTCTCTGCAGAAAGGCAGTTTGAATCCGGGTAAGGAACCATGTGTTGGCTCCTGTGCCAAGATGCGTGGTACACAGGTGTGATTTGCTGGCAGAGACAGCTTCCTGGGTCCCATAACAGCACGTGACTATTTTAAAATATTAATGCTTTCTAACATTGTGACCATAGTTTTCTGAGTATGTGATCCCTCTTCTGCTAAGGCTCCAATTATGACCAGTTACTCAGGACTTTGGATCTACCGGTGCCTTTTTTCTCCAAATTATGGATGGAGATGATTCTATCTGGCAACTTTGTATTGAAAATAAATAAATATGGTATCAGTTTTCCTAAGAACTTCAGCCATGACTGATCTGTAAATCCCATGAAGTCCACTCTAGATTTCCCTGGGAGTTGATAAGCCAAGTGAGGTCACTATTGAGGGGAGATTCATGCAAAGTAACTGAAGCGTCTAGTTGCTTGTGACCCTGCAGGTAGGAGAGGCACCTCCAAGCAGTGTTTAGGTGTGATAAATCCTGCTTGGAAACTGCTCACCTCTTCACATCAGCAATACAAGGAGCTTGGACTAAATTTAGTCCTAAGTGTCTTAAGTGGGTGCCAGAGGTGAGCCAGAGTGCACCCCTTAACATTTCTAAAACTCCATCTGAAAAATGGCTTTTCCTTACCAATATCCAGGCATTCACTTTGACCCATTTTAAAACTGAATTCTCATGTTTTTCTGGCTCTGAAAGCAGTACTGCCTTATGAACATCTTATTAAAGGTACTACTCCCACTAACTGCTCCGCATCCTTCAGGGTATTTATCGCTTCATAGTCAATAGGCTCTGACTTAGTGGAACACTTAGCACATGCACAAAAATAAGCATGGCTCATTTTGCTGGAGGTACACTCACTCTTAAACACCCTGATGAGTTAGAGCTGTATCAGTCATATCAATCTGCCGCCTCAAAATGCTTTGGGGTTTTTTTGACAGCTGCAGAAAGCTCCAGGTAGCTCTCTATCAGTTGCTTCTGCCTCCAAGCCCGTCTGTTTCAATATGGGACCATTATTTAACTACAGTTAAATGCCAGTCTGGCTTTCAGGTAGTAGTAGTCACCCTGATTTGTTAAAAAATTACTTGTTTTGTTGGGTTTTTTTCCCCATTAGGAGTCCGGCTTTATTGCACAACATGAGCTTTGTGTAGTAGGGCTTTCAGAGGAGCCTCTTCAGGACAGAATGGAGACTGGGGCTGTTAAAGACCCCTCTTCATTCACTGTCACTGGTGTGTGCAGAAGGGTCTGTTCTGCATTATCTGGGCCCGCACCTAAAAAACTGGCATTGGTCTCTCACTTTCTGAGCAACAGGGTTGCGATTTTTGATTTGAAGAATAAGGTTTAGCTTTCACAGAGGATGACCCAGATGCTATTAGTTACCATAGTAGCAGCTGAAATGACTACCTGAAAATAGGTTTATTGTGAGGCATATTTTGTATACCATTTATGGAAAAGTAGGATAGCTTGGCAAAATACCCAAAGATAATTATTAAAGGATAATAGAATATATCTTTCTATTAGCTTCTTTTCAAAATCATTGAGTGCAATATATTCTTATAATAACAACTCCAGTGATTTAGACTCCTTCATATTGTCTCTTGGGAACTTTCCAAAACTTTAATCTCATTATTCTTGTGAGTCTTGGGAGATAAGCAAAAGAAGAATACTTGTCAGATTCCCTGCTGACTTAATGAATATAAAACAAAGATATGTAGCCCATCTTCAGATTCAGGTTGTATTAAATACAGGATTTCTCTGTAAACTGACTATATTTGTAAAACTGTCTCCACAAAATCAAAGAGTGTGTTTAAGCCCTCAGAGAAATCCCAGTCACTACGTTCTTTCCATTTTTAATTTCAATAATTTATTTTTTTTCTTGGCAACCAAAACATGAAACTGTTTTATTATGAACTCAGTCTTAGAGAAGGTTTTAAAATAACAACGGTACAGTCAAGAGCATAAACACAACCAATTTATTCAAGGCACTTTAGATAATTGAGTCCTAATAGTAGGGGTTGTTTTACATCTGTTTTTGTAATACACAGTAGTGTCCTCAGTGACTTTCTTACAAATGAAGTTGCTTCACAGAGTATAACTTCATTTTTCACAGTTTAGCTGCATTCTTTATAATCTTCTTTTAATTGTCTTTACAACATCTTCATCATCAGTCTTAGTTGATCTCCTAGTCTAGCTGAAAACCTCTAGCAAAGCTGCTGTTGTTTCTTCACAGGTCAAAGAGATTGTGGCACAGCACACTAAAGAGTGGTCTGAGATGATCAATACGCACAGTGCTGAAGAGCAAGAAATCCGTGATTTACACTTGAACCAACAGTGTGAACTACTGAAGAAACTGCTGATTAATGCTCATGAACAACAAACCCAGCAGCTAAAATTTTCACATGACAGGTGAGCGGGGCAGTGCTGCCTGAGAGTAAGGGTTGGTTTATGTCTGCCTCGTATAATGTTTTAGTTTCTTGTGTTGAAAACTCCTGTGCTGCTGTGAAGAGATACTGGGTTGTGTGCATGGTATAAGTAAAAGAAGTGATGATACTAGGTCTAGATGGATGCAGGAACAAGCTTCTTAACTGATTTAGATGATCTGGACTTCATTAAAGGCAGGAGATGTGATGAAGCAGGGGTAGTTTTCATCAACTGTGGATGCTTGGACTTCACCCAGAAACTTCAAATCAGCAGCTTGAAGTTGAGAAGTACCAAATACAGAATTATTCTTTGATGTTGCTAGTGATTTTGGATGCGTTGTGTGCACATAGCATTGGTGATGATAAGAGAGATCCATGAAAAGTAAGATCATAAAAACAACGGGTAGCAGGATAAGCTACATTAGACTGACATATTATCTTCCTACAATATCCCCTTGTAATCACTGAGAATACAGAAGATACGGCATGACACTACTGTCGTGTTGCTTTTGTAATTAACCATTCTGCCATTTGAAATGAAATAACAGTAAGTACACATCATATCCACGGTGTTAAAAATGGCAGTAAGTAGAGGAAAAGCCTAAAAGTATATGAATGCAAAATGGGCCTGTATGTATATACATATATATTCATACACATATATATATTCATGTCATTGTCTTCAGCATATTTCACATAAATAGCATGGGGGAAAAGTAATACATAAATCATATTTAAAGAAGGAATTGAAATTATTTTTGAAATTCCTGAGTGAAAAAACAGCTTATCTTTGCATCAGAGAGAACACATGCTGGGTCCTGCAAGCTTTCTATCCAGCAGAGAATTGTCCCAGCAAAATGCTGTGAGCTCATCTTTCTGTTAATCTCCATGTTAACCCATGTATTCAAGCTGTCCTGCAAAGAATAACCATTCAAAAATTGAAGTCCAAAAATTCTTAAATTATAATACAAGTGCATTGTTCAAGATACTGGTCAGGGGAAGGTGCAGTCCTTGGTACTGTATCCCTAACACCTGACTGCAACAGCCCAGAGAAATCACATCACTTTTTTTTAAAGAGTCTTGTTTTCTGTCCTATTTGAAAATCATCACAATACTTAGAAGATAAGCCTGTTTGTGGTATAAGGCTTTTTTCCCATCATCTTTTTGAAAGTAAGTTTGCTAAGGGTTGTTTTTATAGGAAATTATTATATTTACAGTAGGACAAGGTGTGGGGGGGTGGGTGTTAAGCTTTTTTTCTTACAGTTTTTGTCTTTGGGTTTGGAGTTTCTGTATCTCTACACCGTTTAAACAGCCCTATATTGTTTCTTGTAAATGGTTTGTATATTTTTGTTAATGGATCTTGTTCTTTATTAGAAATCATTTGTTTTCAGTCCATGTATTACTCTATTTTCAGAGCTACTGAGAATCAGGCCTCAAATTGTACATCCTAATAAATACTGAGAATGACTTCTCTGCTGTACTAGGAGTAACAACCTTCACATTTCTTTCTGCTTGATTAATTGCAATTAGTGTGTTTCTGCTTCTTTAGGAATTTATACGTAACTCCCAAATGTGCTGACTGGGGGCTTTCTCGTTTAAAACAAATTTAAGACTGTGTATCTATGAATATTTCAGAATAATTTGGAATGTGAAATATTGAAATGTGAAGAAGAATGCCACAAAGAGGACTTTACACTTAATGATTTGTACACGTTTTTGTAGAATGTATTATGTGTAGGTATGTGTATGCATTTATCTGTATAGGTGTATGTAACAGCCAAAAGAGGGCTTGGGTAACCACAGGAGAAAAAAACAGCCTATCTGAGAGCAGCGTGGGAGGTGGACCAGGCTCTCAGCATGCTGTTCTTGCTGCTTTGCTCTCTGTGAGCTGCAATAATGAGTTTTGGTATCACAACAGAGGACACAGGGGTAGTAGGAAAGATCAGTAATCTAAAGTGAAGTAGTTATCTGCTGTAGGGTAAATACTTTTCCTCTGTGTGCAGTACAAAAAGCAATTGCCGTTTGTACTTTGAGCTCATTTAAAAACAAAGCAGAAGGCAGCAGATACTACTAAAAATCTGAAGCTTATTGAACTCCAGGGGTGCTGTGCCCCCTGCCACCCTAGACTGGGTTAGCTTAACTGACTTGGATGTAGTGAGCTTGCAGCATTGCAGAAGCTGGGGATGTGAAGCTGTTAGTCACAAGCACTGTGTGCTCTGGATAAAATAACATGAGATGGAATGAAAAATCATATGTGCATGAGTGGTTTTTTTTTTTAATCAAAGAGATGTCTAGTCCTTCAAACGGTACTGGTGACATGAAATAACATGTTAATGCACTTTAACGCCATCTAAATATATGTATGAATTCTGAGGACAGATTTCAGTGCTTAAAGCTAAGTGTCCCTTTAAAGCACGTTTGTATAAATTTCCCAGGTGTGGTCGGTATAATACATCAGGAAATCAGCAGTTGAATATTGCCGTTCATGGGCCACATTTTCAGAATCCTTTGTTTCTTTACCACCCTGCCGTACCTACTTCTTCCAGTTAATTCTGGTTCCAAGCACCACATGTGAGCGGGAGGGAGTTCTTTCCTACTGGCATAGCGCGGCCAGCATGGGCTGAACTGGAGGCTTGATGTAAAGCCCCACACCAGGCAACTGAGAAGTGAAGTCACGCTAGAACTATGGGCCCCGTCTTTGAGAAGTGCTATTTTAGAAACAAGGAGTGGTCCCTATAGGTGCTTCTTTGTGATTATTTTAAAAAGGAAGATAAGATTTCTCATTTCTTCTGCTAATAATACTTTGTATTTCTTGCAAGCAGTGAAAGCCCAACACAGGGAGAAAGACCCAACAGCAGGGCAACTCAGAACTAGATTATAGTTTGCACAATAGAGCCACAGTTGAATATAGATGTTTTAGCTCTCCAACCATATCCATGGCCAAAGCCTCGTTTTGAAGTCCTAGGTGATGCATGGTAGTCCTCTAATCCTTTTAACTTCTTTTGCGCTAAAATTATATCTGATGCAAATAGGCTAAATCAATTTGAACACCTACACTTAACTTTTTCCATATCTTTGAGTACCAAAATAAAAATAAATTATTTCAATACTGCTCTTAAGGTAATGTGCTGGAAAATTACTTCAAATTCAGTGTAGAAATTAAAAGCTTTTATTTGGAGAAAGGACTGTTGGAATGAAATGTGACACAACACATTTCAACACGATGTTTTCCAGAACCTCATCTAATTTTTGCTGGGATACCACTGCTTTTAAATCTGCATTCAGGAAATGTTTCCCCCTCTGAACTCTTGTAGGAAAAAAAGGCACTGCATTCCTCTAATAAAAATTTTCAACTCAAGAAAATGCTGAGCTCCAAAGTTGCCTTTTGCTACTTAATCAGTAATGCCTTTTAGAGCTGAAAGACAGCTAAAAAAGATGCAGTGATGTTTCATTAAAATAAGCACTCTGTTATGTGGCTTACCCCTCCTCTTCTGTGCATACAAAATACTTAGAATGTTGGGTTAATTAGTACAATAATTGTTTAGTGTGCCACTTAGGATCATGTCCAGAAAAAGAGACTAAGGTACTACCTTGGCTTGCGACGCGTAACTTTTAGAAGTTTATGCACTACTGGGGACTTTACAATCCATTACTTGCTGCCTAATTTCCATATATAATTCCTGTTTAAATAAGCACTCAAGATCAGGAGTTGCAAGTGCTGGAATGCTAAGCAGGCAGAAAGCAGGAGGTAGCCTTCAGGGATGGCCGTTTTGGAGCTCAGCTGGCTTGCCCAGAGTGACAAAAAGCCATCTCCTCACTCACAATTCATAAGCCATTCCTGAAAGTCAGCATCTGTCTTGCAACTCCCAACAAAGAATCACAACCTTTTCCTTTTTAAAACAACACAATATTTCTTTACTGATATGCTGTTTTTCTACTATACGTGCTGAAACACTGATGAGGTTTTCCACCTCCCTAGTCAAACCACACCATTCAGGATATTATCCCTGGAAGGTGATTACCACCCTCCTGTTAAAGCTATCTTGTTTCACAAAAAAGGTTACAAGGTTCATGGGGCAAGAAGGAGAAAGGGAGCACAAGTCTGACCATGGTCTCATTAACTTCTCCTTAGGCCTAAATTAGAAGTCTGTCAGTTCATTCCACAGCTACCAAATATTGCTATTATTCATACTGCAGTTATGTTCTGAGCATGGGATTTGTCAATTTTTTATGCAGTTTTAAAAGACAAGCTGCATTTTCTAAATGGCTGATAGTAGCTCATACTCGAATAACTCTTATATACTAGGAAGAAAAAAAAGAGTATTTTATACCCTGTTATAACATTGAGAATGTAAAAGTACTTTAAACTGATCTTTCAGATTATTTTTCTGGAACAAATGGAGATTTCTGAATGCTGTTCAAATTGTATAAAGTCTACCCAAAAGAAGGCAATTTTCATGTGGTCTGCTCTTTCCTCTTTCTTAATGATTCAAGGACAACATTAACCACAGTGTAGAGTAATATCAGGAAACCAGCTTCAACAATTGTGTCTTAGACATTATTGACTTTCTTTGGTTTTGTCTAGGGAAAGCAAGGAAATGCGTGCCAATCAGGCTAAAATATCTATGGAGAACAGCAAAGCCATAAGCCAAGACAAATCTATCAAAAATAAAGCTGAGAGAGAGAGGTAAGTATTAGGTGTCCCTTCTTGAGAAGGGAAGAGTGCTGTCAAAGGCTGACAAGTGAACTCATGGATTAATTTTATTAAGGCCATGCTTTTATGTATGGAAACAATGTCTAATGCTTGTGCTGAATGTATTTTGGATGACCACTTTAGGAAAAATAGTGCTTTTCTTATATTTATCCTTTTAATAAATGTGATTTACTGGTGCCAGCACAGATAGGGTTAATCTTCACATGTTGCTGGAATGGGACACAGCCAGGTAGCTTACCCAAATGAGCCAAAGGGGCATTCAGTACCATGTGACATTATATATGCTCCACATATGGGGAGCTGGTATAGGGAGGGGCAGAAATCAGTGCTCAGGAGCAGGCTGGGGCTTTTCCAGTTTCCTAATCATGTTTTGTATATTTCTTTATCAGTATTATTGTTGTTGTTTTCCCCTTTCTTTTGCTGTTCTGTTAAACTGGCTTTTCTCTCAACCCATAATTTTTGCCTTTTTCTTTCCAATTATCCCCCTATCCCACCGCTGGCAGGGGAATAAGTGAAAAACTTCATGGTTCCTTATTGCCAGTTGGGGCTAACCCTTAAAGGGCATTAAAACTTTTTGCTGGTTGCTTTGGAAATGGGATTAGGGCTATACTGAAAAGGGAGCCTGGGGTTTGTTTCTAGCTGGAGTTACAACGACTGGAGAGGCAGCGTCACTAAAACCACAAGGAGCTGGTGCTAGTGAAAGACTTTCTCCCTCATCTACTGGTAACATGGAGTAGAGGTGAAATAGAAGGAAAGAGTGCTAAAAGCGATGATAATCAGCAGAGACAGGGGTGGAAGATAGGAGTGAAGAAGCGGGGGGACTACTCCACAACAGTACACATGTTGCTTCTCCACTCCAGAACTGAACTGCAGCTTTCTCCCTCGTTACGTGGTGGCACTGGCAACCTGGCCAGCATTCACACTCAGAGAACCAAGGGCAGTGCTGCACTTGCACAAGTGGATTACTCACAGCATATTTGGGGATGACAACCTTAGTTGACTGGAGAGACTAGACAGACACTTGCCAGTACCAGCTACTGAGACCTTTTGAAGGATTATTCTGCATTACAGCTATTTTAAGTTTCTTCTATTTGTCCTAAAAAGTTTCCAAATAAACAGATAAAAGCAGAATCTACATGATGATGTCTCATAAGCCTTCAGGGTTTCCCCTTCACTTTTGGCTTGCTATCTGGCTCATTCTTTCCTCTTGTATATTCCCTCCTTGGCACTCGGCTATTTTGGGCAAAAAGCTTGAACTTATTCCCACTGAACTAAGTCCCTTGAGTATTACAGACTCCAAGTTTATCAGGAAAATGAGTCGTTCGAGCCCTTGGTAACTGTATGCTTAGTTAAAGCAAGACCTCCCCTAATGACTCTGAGATAAATCAGTTCCCAGACTTGAAAGCAGTCTGAATCCAGTTCTGGTTTTAAGGTCTGCGATTAGCCCGATTCAGTTCTTCAAACTATTTTTGGTATATTTCATGATGGAAATCTTAGAAACACTTTGCAGTTATGTATTCTATGTAAATATTATTTGTATACTTAGACTTTGGCTTAAATAATAGTTTTAAGAACCCTACAGCATTGGTAAGCTGTAACTTTACTTATGACCATTGAATGATTTTTCTGTTACCACTGTTAAGAGATGTAGCACCTTTTATGTACCAAAATAAATTAAGAGCCGAGTGCAGTGAGGAATACACAAATCAATTAAACTTTTTTTTTTTTTTCATTTCTGTCCACCATTCTTGAGTAAGAAAAAAAGCAAACTTGATTGACAATAGTATTGGTCTTTTTTTTCCAAGTCTTCAGTCATACTGCACTTGGAAACCTTGACTTGTACAGGTGCATAGGCAGAGTGTGCGCTTTCCCGTTAGTCCCACATGGTGCAGATAATCAGAAACAAAAATACATCTTAGGAGTTTGCAATTCTCTGTGTTATAGCTTTTGGGCTTCTTTTTTTCCAATTAGTTTTCATGGACAACATTTGCATTTTTTAGGCGAGTCAGAGAACTGAACAGCAGCAACACAAAAAAGTTCCTGGAAGAAAGGAAAAGGGTAACTATAACCTTGACAAAGTCACTGGGCACTATTTCTGGATATTCATTTCATTTCTCTGTGTTGAGAATCCATCTCTAGTAAACAAACAGATGTTTGTCCTTGCTTTGTTCCACATACTTGCAGTGTAAAAGATGCATCATCTACATAATTTTAAATTAACAAAATTACTATTCATTGTTTTGTATTTGCTACTTTTATGCAATATACCTAATATATGTAATATGTCTAATATAAATATTATATTAATAGCTCTTCTTAAGGTTGGGTGATACAGTAGGGCTTTTCAGTGATGTTCTGTGCCATCCAAGTGGGGAAATACAGTGTTTATATGTACACATTTTGAGGAAGTTTTTAATTTGCTTGCTAGTAATGTGTTACATTTGCCCCCCATTATTTTCTCTTGCTTACAGCTGGCAATGAAGCAGTCAAAGGAAATGGATCAGTTGAAAAAAGTTCAACTTGAGCATTTAGAAGTCTTGGAGAAGCAGAATGAGCAGGTATCTTATTTTAAAGGCTTAAAAGAAAAGCAAGCTAGTGAGAATGGTAATCAGAAGCTGAGTAGAATGCTTCTAAATGTAAGTCATTACTGAACTTGGGAAAGTTACCTTGTTCGTGGTAACTCAACTACTTGTAGAGTTAAAACAAAGAAGTGAAGTGACTTAAATAATGGTAGAGAACCAGATTTGTTTCACATTATCCTGTGAAAGCTAGATGGCTTAGCCAGAGTCTGTCTTTCCAGTGTTCAGCCATGTTGGTACTCGTTAGCTAGATATGACAGTCACAGAAGGCCCAGCATCTCCATTTTAATTACTCCCCACAAGTACCTCAAGCAAATCTGTTTCCTTCATTTTGGAAGCTTACATTTCCAGTGCTGACTGGAAAATAGAGATGAAACATGCACAGAGCATCTCTGAATTCTGAGAGACAGTTAGTTTGCACTGAATTCTGGAGCTGTATAGTAGCATGGGGAGTTTTATCTGTACTAGTGCACCCTTTCCTAATTAAAATACCTTATTATTTTTTGCTAGTTTATAAGCTCTCTTTTTTTTTTTTTTCCTAATTGAAGAACTACTTGGCAAGGAAAGGAAAATTCTAATCTTATTTCTGGTAGAAGCAACGCTATATTTTGAGCTGTTCCCTTGGTTGAGCCAGCAGAGTTGTAATAATTGCATGGACTTGCAGTACCTCATTTACACAAATGTAAACTTCAAGGGGAATATATCCAGCAATTCAGTGAGATGAGAGAGAAGGGGTGCATTTAATACCCATTCCTTTCAAGAGTTTTGTGATTCTTTGTTACTAAGTGTGCAGAACTGGAACTCTCTGGCAAGCATTATAGTCTGAATTAAAGCCATTTTGCAGAGCGGGAGGGAAAAGTACATGGAAATAAAGTATTTCCATTGTCAGGAGGGAGTCCTGTAGCCCCAAAGGCTACAGCCTAATTAATTTCTGGAGGGGTGGCAGCATGTAGGATTGTAGGCAGCTGCTACCACTGAGCGCCAGCCACAATGGCTCTGTCTTCTGATTGTTCCACCTCCCTTCTGGACAGCAACCAAAATTCCTAGTCTGTTCCTGCCCAGGGTTTCTGTAGATGCTCTCTCTAACATATAACATGAATGGATCTGTCAGTCAGTCTGCTCCTGAACAATATCTGCACATAATCAAAGGGCAGGGGAGGCAGGCACCCAGGAGTGCCATTGGACTACAGTGGATCTGTAGCATCACTGTAGACAGCATGAGAGAGAACTCTTTGTAAACTGTGATAGTTGACAAAAAAAAGTAGACTTGATCCAGAGATAGGTCCTGTCAGTAGTTTCTTTCCACTGGTTTCAGAGAGCTTTGGATGCAATTTTTAAAAACATAAGGACAAGAGGAAATTATTATAGTTGTGCTTTTAATTGCAATGCGATAAATGCATTATGTAAAAGGGGTTGCTGGGAAATGTGTGGGTCATTAAAGGAGTCACTTCTTAAGCAATTAGATACTTCCCTCACATAGGGTCGCAGCGTGCACTGCTGAGAGATGGCAACAGCCTTACATGAGCTTGCTCATACTCCATTTCAGTGCAGAGATGAAGCCAACTTAAATCATCAATGACTAAGTGGAGTAAAATCATTCATGTGCTGGTTATCACTGTTGTGTGGGCAAGTGGTGGTCTCCACCACAGGGGTAGTCCTTACCAGCTTTTTAACTCACCCTGATTTGATCCGTCAGAGAATATATTTTCATGCCTGCTGTTTCAGCCACTTCCTTTTAGCCCAAAAAGTGCACCACAGCAAACCCCCACCTGGGTCTGGTTTTGTAGTTATACACATTGATGTACAAGCTAGTTGGATCAAGATAAAGGTGGTATATGTATAATGAGAATTTCAAAGCGTGACTTATTTTTTGCCCTGATCAAAAAGGGAAGAATATTTTCATACATATATACAATGCAGAAAAGTAGAATTATGAGTGGAAACAGCCTTCAATACAAACTGTTATGAATTTAAATTTGTTTTGGTTTATGTATGTTTTTCTTGCATTAATTTTTCAATCTCACTTCAGTTTTCATTCATTTAATTTGCTTCTTGTTGTATTACTCAATTTTGACATTATTATTTTTGTACAAACAGCTTTTGAAATCCTGTCATGCAGTGTCTCAAACACAAGGTAGGATGGACGTATAATAAGCAAACTATTATTTCAGTGTGCTTTCCTTCTAAATTAAATCATTCTCATTGGAGCCCTCCTTGTAAATGCAACCATTGGAAGTACCATTGCCATAGTGAACACTGTTAATCTTGTTTGCACACAGATACTTGAGCCTGACACAGCATTAACAGCATTTTGTGCTTCAGTGTCCCAAATGCAGATGCATATGAGCGGTGATGTGCAGAGGAAGTATTTAGGGATTAACTTGTGTTGTACATTGCCTGTTGTTACTGAAGGATATGCTTAGAGTTCTGAACCGTGTCTGTGAGAAGTGTCTGTGGATCTGTGTAGTGGGGACAACAGGTGCTGCTGGACACCAAAGCTGCTCTATCACTTCCCCTTCTCAAGTGGACCAGGGAGAGAAAATGAAACAAAAGGCTCATGGGTCGAGATAAAGACAGCGAGAAATCATTCACCAATTTCCATCACGGGCAAAACAGACTGGACTTGGGGAAAAACCGGTTTAATTTATTACCAATCAAATCAGAGGAGGATAATGAGAAATAAAATCGAATCTTAAAACACTTTCTCTTCTTCCAGCCCTCCCTTCTTGCTGGGCTCAATTTCACCCCCAAGGACTCTCACACTCTTCCCCTGCTCCAACATGGAGTCCCTCCCATGGTAGACAGTCTTCCATGAACTTCTCCAGTGTGAGTCCTTCCCATAGGTACAGTTCTTCATGAACTCCAGTGTGAGTCCCTTCCACGAGTTGCAGTCATTCAGGAACAGGCTGATGCAGTGTGAGTCTACCAGTCCTGCCAGGAAACCTGCTCCAGTGTGGAGTCCTGCCACAGGTCCTGCCAGGACCCAGTTCCAGCAGGTGCTTCCCATGGGGGTCACAGCGTCCTTTGGGCATCTGCCTGCTCTGGCATGGGGTCTTCCATGGGCTGCAAGAACATCTCTGCCTTAGTACCTGTAGCACCTCCTCCCTCTCCTTCTTCACTGGCCTTGGTGTCTGCAGAGTTGTTGCTCTTGCATCTTATTCCTCTCTATACTGCTGTTTTCACAGCCATTTCCCCCCCTTTCTTAAATGTTATCACAGAGGTGCTACCACTGTCGCTTAGCCTTAGCCAGTGGTGGGTCCCTCTTGGAGCCACGTGGGTTCTGTCAACGTAGGGGAGCAACTTCTGACAGAAGCCACACCTGTAGCCCCTCCACGACCAAAACTTTGCCACACAAAACCAATGCAATCTAAGAAAACTATTTTAGTGTTAACATACATATGATTAACTGCTAATGCTGTTAGACAAAGAAGGAGTATCTACATATGGTAAAAAAAAAGTAATTCCACACTCAGAATAGCAAAATACAGAACAGATTGCTAGAAATAGCTTTTCAATGTCTAAAGAAGAGAGGCTTCTGGTGCTTTAAAATTCACTTCAAAATCCAGCACATCACAAGGTATGGCAATCATATTTACCATGTAGCTGTGCTGCAGTGGCTTCCTAAACTAATTGTTACTCACAAGAAATCTCTATTGGCCCCTGTCTTATCAGGGAAAATAGTTACATTAGGCTCAAACATCCAGTTGTATAGTATCACCTGATCCAAATTGTTTTCTTGAATTGATAGCATACTTGTAACTTGCACCACTGAGTCGGACAGTACCCAACCCAACAACACTTATTTATAGACATATAATGAGGGGAAAAAAGCATTCATTAGGCTAGGGGGAAAAAATTCTTGTACTGTATATGGTTCTTAGACTGTCTTAGATCTCAACGAGTAGCGAGCATCTTGAAAGCAGAGTCCATTAGTTGCCACTCACTTCATGAATTCACTGTAGCTTCAACACTGCTTTCCAGAAGGCTCATCTTCAAGTGTCGTTGCGTGTGTGTTCACGTCAGAATGCAGTGTCTGAGCCAGCCTCAGACTAGCAAAACTGGGCATCCTGGTCTATGGTAATGTGTTCTTTGAAACCAAGTTATCAGTAAAATAATTCAGTACGTCATATATATTGGCATGCAGAATATTTATAGGACACTATGTGTCAGTAGTTAAGTCACAAGCTTAAAACGTGAAATGTGTGAGTCACTAGGGAACAAACACGGGGAGGGTTTTTTTAATCTGGAATTTTACTTCACACACAGACAAAATCCAGCCAACACTTCAGAAGAGGTTGTACATATTGATTTATTTATTATGTTTCCATATTTTCATGTTAAAATTATTTCTTCATTACTTTCAAGCTTTTAACTCATTTAAATGGAGAGCATTGATTAATTTTTAATCATATTTACGACAGTTGCTTTGCTATTATCATAATTAATGTTTTCCCCAAGATGATGATGATGATGATTATGAAAGTACAGCGCTAGATTTTTCAAGAAGGCACATATACCACATCTCCACCAACCCACATTTACCTTGCAAAACAAATAGCTGTGCATCTCATAACTTTAAAGCTACATCTGCCCATTGTCATATATGCAAAAATGCGTTTGCATGGACTAGGTGACTCCTTAAGTAGGAGCTTATATAGCAGATTTCCCTTTCTAAGCAACGTTTTCTACTTTTTGAAGAGCATAGTTGATGTAAATCAGATATGGTAACCATTCTTCCCTGCTTGACACGCCAAAAGCAGTTATACCAAAGAAAATAATAGCTTTGTTTGCCTCTTCCTAAAGCTGTCCTAATCCTCTAGAGCTTGGCTGTAAAGATAGATGGGTTCTCTTGCCCTCTGGGTCAGCTATTCAGGTTATGGATTTAAGTAACTTCCCACACTGAGAGCCCTCGGAGAAAATGAAGGGATGGTGACTCCCAGTGCCTTTAAACTGCAGACTTTCAAACCAAAGTGCAATTTCTAATCTGTAACTGAGCCACAGGAGGAGTAAGTGTGCGTGTGTGTGTCTGAGAAACAGAGAGAAAGCGGGAGGGAGAAGAAGGAGGGAATTAAAAAAATCTCTTTAAGCAGGGGATTCCCACTCCAGTTACTGTTTCCATACAGTGCTGTAACTCTGATTGCAAAGCCTGAGGCATGCAGAGTTTTTAGCGAGATCTGGCATACATTCATTGCTGTTGTCTGCACAGTGCATTGGAAGCAGTTTCAGGTGGGTTCAGTGTGTGTAGTCCCGTGGAGCATACAGCAGCAGTCTGATCCTGAGGTGGAAAACAGCACATTTTCATAAGGATCTCTAGGGCAGATGGAGATTATTTTTACAATATAATTATTTTAAAAAGTATTACTTGCAAGGAAGATGTTACACTGCTAGATTTGTGACATTCACTGTCTCTATGAAAGAAACTAGTCTAGATCATAGATCTAGACCTGTAAACATTTCAGGAAGTAACACATCTCAGTGCTCGCACAACAGAAGTGAAGCATGCATTCCCGCAGACATAGGCGAAACAGTTGAATCAGCATTTGCCTTGTTTTCCTCCCCAAAATCAGAGCTTCTGCATTTTGCCATACACTTCTTCAGCAAGTCAACCCATGAGTCTTAGAATAGGATCAAAATACTTTCCAGGCATTTGTAGGCTTAAGAACTAGAACTTCATCTGATTTTGAAAACAGAATGGCGGGGGATGGAGGATGGGGGATGAAGGAGAACATAATTTTATTATATGTATTTTCACTGTGTTTTGCCTGTAGTTCACTCAGATGCTATCATAGGAAATATGTTTCATTTTGAACAAAAGGTCTAATGCAATGCTTCATGTGGTTATTTTGGATTGCAGGCAAAGGAGATGCAGCAGATGGTGAAGCTGGAAGCAGAGATGGATCGCAGGCCAGCAACAGTGGTCTAAAGCCTCAACAAGCAAATTGAACTTGGAGAACACAGGATCCTTAAAATGAGAGCAAAATTCAAACTAATGTTGCTGGGGTTTAGAAGTGAGCACTTCTTGTTGGTTTGGTTTTGAGAGAAGGGGTATTGGTTTGTTGTTTGTTTTTTTTAATGTATAAAGTGTAGCTATGGACCACCAAGTCTTAAGGTTTGCATTATTTCTTTTTTAACACTGGGCACTGAATTTCCTTTGTTGGATTTCCATGATAAGAATCTCCTTTGTTCAGAAAAACACTAATCAGATAATGAAGACAGTTTTTAAAGCCAGTCCTGTATTCCTTTCTGTATCTCAACAGGCAGCTTGCCTGCTGTAGAATTACACAATCAGAGCCTTGAAACAGCAGATTTTTTAACATCATCTCAAATGGCAACAAAACTGTAGTCAAGTCATGCTATTTTCCATTTGTGTTCTCATGTGTGATATATGGTGTAGACCCCTCACGCTGCCAGATCCCGACGAGCAACAACTCGTCACACGTTCAGCACCTGATGTCATCGAGCCCACTGAGCTGGATCTTCTGCTAAGTCACCATGATAATCAGTGTAGTAAAGGTTGTTTGGGCAATTTCAAAGTATTTTTCAGGCAGCAGACAGTTGGCAGTTGGAAGTTAACTGCGTATATCCAAATGTACAGTCTGTACAAAGTCATCGGCCAGATTCATCACCTGTAACAGTAACTTGACAGGATTATTTCTGCAGTCCAATGATGCCATTCACAAGTGCCATATCAACTCGTATCATGTCTGAAAGAAACAGATATCCTGTAAAAGTTACTGCCACGGTTGGCGTGAGGGAAATACAGTGTATTTGTGCCAAAACTGATCAGTGCTCTAAGGAATTATGTATTAGGCACTTTAAGAAAAGTTTACATCCTACATTGCTTGTATAGAAATTGCATTTTCATCCTGTCGCTGCAGATCCCAGATACTACAGTTCATTGTAACTTAAAGATTGTTTAAATGGCTTTTGGCAAAAAGTTTGTAACTGTGAAAATGTAAAAAGTATTTATACACTTCAGAATCACAACATTGTAGAAAATCACATACATGTTACCACGTGATAAAGTTAGTAAGCAGAAATGCTAAGAGTATGTTTGCATGTGATACAAACGCTATTAAGACTGTAATGCCTACTATATGACCACAGTCATTCTACTAGCTGGTAAATACTGAATAAATGTATGGCACAGAATATTGTTTGATTAATTACAAAGACTTTTAGCATAACGAGGTCTCTCTATATATATGTGTGTATATTAATTACGTGGGCATTCTTGATACTTGTAGTAAAAGGAAAGTACATAACTAATTTAATTTTACACAAAAGTATTTATGCAGATTTTCAGAATTTCATATCAGGAATAAACTTTTTATGTCCATTAGATATAAAAACAAATTGCTAATGTGTTAATTTGCATGTTTCCAGCGCTTGCTGTAGTTATATTGCAAAACAATGCATGTAAGCATTCCGCTTGGAATTTGTCCATGCTGCCAATTCAAAGATGACTGCATGGAAAACTGGTAGTTTAGAACAAATCAGATTCCTGATTTCAATGTACTAAGCACCAATTATTGTATATGCTTGTACAAATTCTACATATTCCTATAAACAAGATAAATGAAGAGATAATTATGTTATTGTCAGTCCTGAGATGAAACTTTCAACTTCTCTAATAAAAACCTTAAAAATTCAAAACCTTTAGTTTTGACTGTAGTGAATTCCAGGGTGGTGATATTATTACTGACAAATTTTTAGTAAGTTGTATTTCCTGTAAAAATGTGCATAGTGTAAATATATTTCTATCACAGCTTATTTATTCAAAGGAGTCTTATTTCTTTTAAGTGAGAGAAGAATTGTGCAGCGTTGGTCATCGCAGCACTGCCCAGGTACAGTGTAGCAGCACTACCTTGAGACGCAGCAACCCCAGTACAGTGTAGCAGCACTACCTTGAGAATGCAACTGAGACAGAGGTCAGTGAAGTCTTCAGGTGTTTAAGGCAGGATTTTAACAAATGTGATGCCTATTCAGAATTCCCATTCTGATGCCACTTAACCTACAGAGATACCCCCTGCTTCTTACGACCCATAATGTTTTAAAGGCAAGTTACGTACTGGAAGCAGCTCTCCCTGCTCTCTAAGCTTGGCTTGAATGCCAGAAAGGATCCGGCATCTCAAACTTAAGGCAGTTATTTTTATTTTAAATTAAAATGCCTTTTAAAACACAGCTGGTGGAGACAGTGCTGTGAGCTGGAATTTTATACTGTCGCTTACCGCAGTGGTTTCTAGCAGGTAAGGAGAAGCAAATGACAGAGCAGATACACAGGGAAGCAGATGGTGAAGCATTGAACGTTACTAGTTTTCTTAGACTCACAGCCTGGCTGGAAACCACCCCTGCCTGGTAAAGAATTAAGTGGAAATGGAGGACCTGCGTTCAGGTCACTTCTCTCTCTGAGGAAAATCAAACCTGCCTGTCTTAATTCCCTGGCAAGTATCCTATGCATCAGGGAATAAGCTGGTTTTGGAAGGCTAGAAAATGCTGCCTACAGCCTGCTTTTGAGTCTGCTCGCTGCTCAGCCAGGAGTGAGACATTTATCAAGTCAAAGAGAAAATGCACTTCTGTGAAACCGCAGAGCTGGGTAGTCTCAGCTCCCAGAACTGTTGCGTATTTCATCCATTGACAATTTAGCATAAAACGCAGACAGTAATTTGAAATTAAGTGATGAATTTTGTCGGCTAAGTATTTTGAAATCCTGTTTAAGTAGTATTTGATTCAAAAAATATTTGAAGTTTGGCTGCTAATGTAATGAGGTGAGAATTTCCATTGAGATTAAACAGGCTAATCAATTTGAACATTGATACCGAGTTAAAGCGGTTTAAAATGTCATTCTCTGCCGGGGTGATGGATTCTACTTCACTGAAATTTCATCGAGGGAAGCGGCAGATTCTCCCTCTCTGAATCTTGTCAGATAAACTCAGCGCAGCTGTGATGGGGAGGGTCATGACACCCTAGTCTCACAAAGCAGCCTGCTATTCTTTCATTTCTAGTAATTTGGGGGTTGGTCATTAACTTGGCTGTTTCCAAGTGGGGGTCTGTTTAACCCCTATCCTATGCGAGTGCAGTCAAACTGCATTTCCAGGGACCCAACATACCCCTCAGGGGCTGATTTCCTTGCAGGCTTCTCATGCTGTTGCCCACGGGCAGCCTGTGAAAGCAGCTGCCAGTAGCAGACACATCCCAGAGCCACTCGGCCAGAAAACCTCGCTCCCAGGAATGCACTAGCAGCAGTCCCAGCACTGCAGCACCACCATCACTCTGCTGGGGGCTCCTTGTGAGGAGGCTGGTAAGAGTTACTGGTGTCTGGTAGCTGGGGGGTAGCAAGAGGGATTCAGCCTTCAGAGATAGGCTCTGAAGTCTCCACACTACCCCCAGCCTCCACTGCTGAGGGTAAGGGCAGGTTGCAGGGCTGGTTCCAGGGTCTCAAATCTGTGGCCATAAATTGGCCCAGGCCATGGCATACTGCTGCACTGGCCCTCTCAGGTGAATCATTTCTGCTCTGGCGATGTTTTGGGGCTTTCTTGGTATTAGCAAATCTTAGGCCTTTCCCTTTTGTGCCATGGTGAGTGGGATAAACATTAGCTCTGCAGGCTGCAAGTGGGGATTGTCACTGAAGCTAAAGGCTTTTTTGTTGTGCTCTGCAGCTGATGGGTGCCGGGAGAGCACAGTCTGTGCTCAGGGTCAGGCTTGCCTATGTCTCTAACACCCCAGCTGCTCCCTGTGGTTCTCTTTTACATGGACTGGATGTGAGGCAGTTGCTCAAGGTATATGGAGGCTTAGAAGCTACCTGGAAACCTCAAAAAAAAATGAGGAATGGGAGGCTAGAGGAGGAAATGGAAACCAGTTAAATACTGAGGTCATCGGTGAAAGACCTGAAGAAGCCAGGCATTAAAATCACTACAGCTTCATGGAGAAGATTTTTTTTTCCCTTTATATAGTCCTCTGAAACTATTACCTGCAGGTTAATCCTGTATCATGACTGACACAGGTCTGGCTCTATTTTGGGGGACAGGAATGGTTCTTTATCATGAAACAGGAGAGAGGAAATGGCCAGAATACAATATTTAATATGTACAATCAGGAAAGGAATTTCAACAGAATAGATACAAAAATCACTATGTTCCTTCAGTCTCTGCTTTTATTTTTAAAGAGCTATTTCCCAGCAAGAAAACCCCCTCTCGGCAGTTGCGCCCTGGCAGAGAAAGGATAGCTTCCCACAATCAAAACTCACCTTCTAATACCTTGCTTTGCAAAACCTTGGACCGTTTCTTCCTGACTCTTTTTCCTGAACTAGAAATACAAATTGCTGGTGAATCCATCTAACACCACACACCCCAAATAGCTGCTCTCCCTTTGGCTTTTTAGGAAAAACACGTTTTTGGTAGTAGGCTCCTGTTTCCTGCTGCTCCTGGGACTTGTGTCTCTGTAAACATTCGGATGTTCTCTCCATATGGGTCCAGGGTGGCAGCGCAGTAAAGGACCATAAAACCTCACGACGAGAGATGCAAAAAAAAAAAACAGATTAAATTGAAATAAATACATAAATTTTAACGTCGCGTCGCTCGGCAGACAAGAAAGGCGAAGCCCCGGAGCCGCGGGGGTGTTGGCGGTGCCAGCGCTGGCGCGGTAGCCGGCGGCGGGTGGGTCGGGCTCGGCCTGGAGCTGGTCCCGGAGATCCCTCTGCTTACAGATCGTACTTGCGAGACCCCCAGGTGTGCCTGACTGCTCCCCCCATCCCCCTTCTAATAACGCTCCGCATAGGCACGGCTTGGGTTGCTTTAATGCACCTTTCCCGTGCTGTCCGGACCGGTCGCCTTGATACTATATACACGCTGGTGTGTTTCATGTTACCGTGTGCTTTATGTGTGTTGTCACGACTTCTTAAGAGCTCGGGTTTGTTGATGGTCGTTTACAAAAGGGTGCCGGCTTTGCTTCTGACCTTGCCACACAAAAATAGCTTCACGTTTCTTTCTAAATTAAAACACGGAGCAGCTGTTCGCCTTCACCGAAATTACTGACGCTCCGTGAGCAGCCGGCGCTGGACTAGATCTCCCCTCCTCCATCCCCGCCGCTGGCCCGGTTTAGCGGTCCGGCTGCTTTTTCAGCAGCGCTGGGCGGCGGGTCCCCGAGGGAGAAGCCCCTGTGCCCCCGGCCGGTGTAGGGCTCGCCCTGGGTTGCGCTCGGTGCGGTTCGGACCCGCTCCGGCGGC